>CAMZMU010000079.1:23666034-23877228 GCA_947311845.1 Poa pratensis
GCAACTGTTCTGTTTGATTCTGGTGCTACCCATTCATTTGTTACCCAAGAATTTGTTGCTAAGGGAGGTTTAGTTAAGAGCCTCTTACCCAAACCCATGGTCATCCAAATCCCAGAATCCACCGTAGAGACCAAGATGTTTTGCTCCGATGTACCCCTTGAGATCAAAGGAGAAAGTTTCCAGTTAACTTAATTGTTCTGGGAACCCAAGGCATCGATGTTATACTCGGTATGAATTGGTTAGCCAAGTACCATGGTCGAATTGACTGTGCCAGAAGAGCTGTATCCATCACCACCGACAAAGAAGTAGAAGTGGAGTATGTGTCTGAAACTAGTCAACCTCACCCAGGCTGCCATGAGAGCATAGCTCGACCCGCCCTAGATGAGATCCGTGTTGTTCATCTGTTCAAGGATGTTTTCCCAGAAGAATTGCCTGGTATGCCGCCAGAGGGATATTGAGTTCATAATGAGCTTATCCCAGGAACATCCCCATATCCCAAAAGCCTTATCGGATGAATCCGGAAGAACTGGTTGAGTTGAAGAAGCAGTTGGCTGATATGCTAAGCAAAGGTCTTGTCCGCCCAAGCGCTTCACCATGGGGATCACCCATTATTTGTGGACAAGAGAGACGGTACCACACGCCTGTGTGTGGATTATCGCAAGCTGAATGACGTGACCATTAAAAATAAGTACCCTCTTCCCAAGATCGAGGATCTGTTCGATCAAATGAACGGAGCCCGAGTCTTTTCAAAGATCGATCTTCGGACAGGTTACCATCAGTTGAAGATCGAGAGACAGATATTCCCAAGACCGCCTTCACCACTCGTTACGGTTTGTTTGAATACACCGTGATGTCTTTTGGTCTGACCAATGCCCCAGCCTATTTCATGAATCTCATGAACAAGATTTTCATGGAGTACCTCGACAAGTTCGTGGTAGTTTTCCTTGATGACATCCTTATTTATTCCAAGACCGAAGAAGAGCATGCTGAACACCTGCGTCTAGTTTTGGAGACCCTCCAAGAGCACCAGCTGTATGCCAACTTAGCAAGTGTGAGTTTTGGCTCAGTGAAGTGGCATTTTCGGACATTGTATCCGCTGGAGGAATTTCTGTTGACCCTGAGAAGATACAAGCCATTCTTGACTGGTTATCCCCAACCAATGTTTTTGAAATCCGAAGCTTTCTCGGACTTGCCGGTTATTACCGCAAGTTCGTTGAAGGATTTTCCAGTATAGCCAAACCTCTGACCCAACTGTTGAAGAAGGACAAGAAATTTGAATGGACTCAGAAGTGTGAGGATAGTTTCCAAGAACTGAAGAAGAGACTAACCTCAGCCCCAATCCTGATCATGCCAGACGTCACCCAGAGTTTCGACGTGTATTGCGATGCATCACGCCTCGGACTTGGTTGCGTTCTGATGCAAGAAGGCAAAGTTGTGTCGTCTGTCCCGGCAGTTGCGACCGCATGAAGAGAATTACCCAACCCATGACTTGGAGTTAGCTGCTGTAGTCTTTGCTCTTAAGAAGTGGCGTCCCTATCTTGCGGGACATCGCTGTGAGGTCTATACAGATCACAAAAGCTTGAAGTATATTTTCACCCAGAAAGATCTGAACCTGCGACAGAGGAGATGGATGGAATTAATCAAGGATTATGATATTGGAATCCATTATCACCCCGGAAAGGCTAATGTAGTTGCCGATGCCCTTAGTCGCAAACCTTGCACCCTGAATGCCCTGATCCAAGCCGAACAGCCAGCCTTGTTCAAAGACTTCCAAGATTTTGGACTAGAGCTTGTTAGCCATGGTTATCTCGCCAATTAGAGTTAACCCCAACCCTGATGGATCAAATCAAAGAAGCCCAGAAAGGTCATGAAAAGCATAGAGGGAATTAGGAAGAAAATTTCCCTCGGCAAAGCACCCGGTTTTACCGAAGATGCTGAAGGAGTGCTGAAATTCAATGACCGTATCTGTGTGCCCAATGTCACGGAACTTAAGGAGTTAATCCTGAAGGAGGCCCATGAGACCCCTTATTCAATCCACCCCGGCGGAACCAAAATGTACCAAGACCTTCGAGAAAGATTTTGGTGGCATGGAATGAAGCGAGAGATTGGTTCATTCGTAGCCAAGTGTGATATCTGTCAGCGAGTCAAGGCTGAACATCAGCGACCCGCTGGATTGCTTCAACCTTTGAAAATTCCCGAGTGGAAGTGGGATGAGATTGGAATGGATTTTATTACCGGACTTCCAAGATCCAACCGAGGCCATGATTCAATCTGGGTCATCGTTGATCGACTGACCAAGGTTGCCCACTTTGTTCCTGTCAAGACCACTCATACCGGAGCTCAGTTAGCAGACCTGTATATTTCCAGAATAGTGAGCCTGCATGGTGTGCCTAAGAAGATTGTATCTGATAGAGGCACGCAATTCACCTCAAGATTCTGGAAATCCCTTCATGAAGCCCTCGGAACCAAGTTAGCCTTTAGCACAGCTTATCATCCCCAGACCGATGGCCAACTGAGCGAGTGAACCAGATATTGGAGGACATGCTTCGCGCATGTGTTCTATCCTATGGTTCCAAGTGGGAAGATTGTCTTCCGTTTGCAGAGTTCTCGTACAACAACAGTTATCAGTCTAGTCTGCAAATGGCCCCTTTTGAAGCCCTTTACGGCAAGAAGTGTCGTACACCCCTGAATTGGTCCGATACCGGAGAGAGCAAATTGTTCGGACCAGATACCCTCCGAGAAGCTGAAGAGCAAGTTCAGCTTATTCGTGAACGCCTCAAAACTGCCCAATCCCGTCAGAAGAGTTACGCTGACACCAAGCGCCGTGACCTCTCACTTCAGTCGGAGATTATGTTTATCTCCGAGTGACACCCCTCAAGGGAATGCAGCGTTTCCATGTCAAAGGAAAGTTAGCGCCAAGGTATATTGGACCCTTCAAGGTCATTGCTCGTCGAGGAGAAGTATCCTATCAGCTGGAGTTACCCCAGGAGTTAGGAGATTATCATGATGTCTTCCACATTTCCTTGCTCCGGAAGTGTCTTGAAGTTCCTGACCAGCCTGATGTTTTCAAAAACATCGACCACCTCTCCATCGACCTGAACCAAGACCTGACTTATCGTGAGAGACCCCTCAAAATTCTCGAAGAAGATGTTCGTGTTACCCGAAGACGTGCGATCAAGTTTTACAAAGTCCAGTGGACTAACCACTCTGAAGAAGAAGCAACTTGGGAACGCGAAGATTATCTTAGAAGCGAATTCCCAGACCTCCTTAAAACCTAAGCCTAGCAAATCTCGGGACGAGATTTATTTTAAGGGGGGAAGGATTGTAACATCCCAAAATTATTATCAGGATTATATTCCAAAAATGAGAGCCAACAAAAACTTTTGTTGTTTATTGTATGTTAATTGCTTTTGTTACTTGAGATGTTGTTCTTGCTGTTTGTGTGAGTGTTTGCTCTAGTGAACACTAGTAAGAAAGAAAACAAAATATAAAATCAAAGCAAGAAAAAATAAAAGTGACAAGTTGTCACATGAAAATCTTCAAGTGACAAACCCAATTAATTTCAAACCAAAGTCAGTGGAGTTGTAATGTTAAACACTCCCATTTTATTCCTACCCTTTTCCCTTTCAAAATAATATTTTTAACTATTATTAAAAATTCAAAAGTTAAAAACAATTGAAATTATTCAAAATACTATAATCAAAGTTCTATGAATAAAAATGTTGCAAAACATTTTATTATTTTAAGCCAATTTTTGTGGAGCTTCTACATGATATGGGAAGGCCCCACAAATTTTCTTGAATTTTTCTAAAATGTTTAAACACCTCAAAAAAATTGGAGAAGAGCTACTGTTTTAAAACGCAAATAAGAGTTACAGAAAAGGGCAGGGGGTTTTGTGCAAATATGCCATCGTCTCCCTCACCCCTCGCCCCGACGAAAAGAAACCGTCGAACACCTGTCGCCGCCGCGTTGCACGCCGCCGTTCTGGCCCCCCCTGGCCTCGCGCTTGGCCTGCGAGACTCCACGTACATCACCTCTGCACGCGCCGCAGTCACTCGAGCACCGCCGCGACCGGAGATCGTCCCCTGTCCCCGATGCCGCCGCGGAGGAGCACGGCCTCGCCGCCCAAATTGGCCCCCTCTCGCTGCACCCCGACACCTGCCCCTCCGCCCCAAGCTTCTAGAAGACCCTAGAACCCCTCGTGGCACGGCATTGCCCCGATCCCCTCCCGCCGTCGACGTGGAGACGAGAAAAGATCTCGCCGCGCGCGCCATGGACGCCGTCCGTGAAACCCGTCCACCGTACGCCGCCTCCCTGCCTATAAAAGGACCCCGTGTCTCGCCACAATCACCACACACTCCACCCCCTCTCCACTACCCTCTGTGCCTCGCCAGGGGTGCACGCCGCCCGTGCCATCTGCGACCTCGCCGTGCACGAGGTATGCATCGACCCGCAGCTGTGCTGCTGCTGCTGCTCCCTTTTTCTCTCCCCTGGCCCTGCACCTTGTTGCCCACTCTCGCCGCACTCACGCCCGTCTTTTCCCCCTCTGGATCACAGGAGCGACCCCAGGACGTCGCCGGAGCTGCTGCCCGTGGCCGCGAAGGTTCAGGCTATCGCCGCCGTCAATCCAGGCCGTCCCAGCACGCGCTACTCGACCAGGAGCTTCCCCAACGCCGCCGCCGTCGATTAGCGTCGTCGCCACCCTCTCCCGTGCCCCTAGGTGAGCCAATCGAGCTCTCCCGTGCCGCCGGCGCGGCAGCGCCGCCGGTTTTAGGTCGTCGCCGATGGCGACCTCCGTGAGCCGTTGGATCGAAGATCTACGGCCACGTACCGCTTCGTATTAAGTTAGACTGCCATGTGGGTCCCACTGTCATAATTTTAATCTTTTCCCTCGCGCGCGTACCGTTTCGCTGAGTCACTGACGGGTAGGACCCACCCGTCAGGGATTTCAACATTATCCACAACAGTGGATTTTTTTTTAAATTCTCTGAAATTCTCAGTACTGATGTCAACTTTGAAATTAAATATCTCGATATTTAGGAATCCAAATAAATCAAACTCAACTATTATGGAAATCTTATGAAATTGTTTAACCAACACAATTGGTCTCATGTCATTTAATTAAATAAGTAAAAAGTATTATTGAAAATGCTACAGAAGGTTTAAATTCTAAACTTGTTTGTTTCTGATGCTCTGTTACTCCAAATAATTCCAAACCAATTTTGCTAGCTTTGTACTGCCTTGTGTTAGCTCCCCTAATTTTGGTAGAATTAATTAAGTAGTATAAATTGTTGACTTTAAGATAAACCTTTCTGGACTAAAACAGACAAATATGTTTATTGGTTCATCCAAATGAGTTAGGACCAATTTTGTTAGCTCACATATATCCATGTTTAGTTACCCTAAAAGGGTTTAATTTTTGGAAAAATATAATTTAATTGGTAGCTAAAACTTGATTATTAAGATACTGGATTCAATCCAATGTGTAGGGAGTTTGATAACTCCCAATGATCCAATTCAATTTGGGTTGTATTCTACACATCAGTGGCTTTCCATAGAATTTTAGTTTGTATTTTTGTGACCAACAGAACTCAAGTTGTGGAATTAAACATGAATAACTAGTTCTGCCATAATTTAGAAGTAATTAAAAAGTGTTTAATTCAATTTTGTTTGAAAATCAAATTGTGTGGTTTGATGTGTGCAGTAGCTAATTGTGATGTTGATGATGGTTATGTTGAGATGATTGCTTGTATAGCTTAGTGATTGTTTGCATTGTTTGTTTGTTAATTAGACGAGAACGTTGTCGGATATATCGAGGAAGGAGAGTTTGCTGCATTTGAAGAACAAGAGCAAGATCACTTTGCCAAGCAAGGCAAGCTATTCTCTGGGCTTGCACTACCAACATATGCATCTACTTTCATAACATGTTTTACTCTCAAAGCAAGATTTATAAAACCCATTTCCAAAAGTATAGGATATTATTTGCCACCCTATGTAGTAGTTTATATAAAACTTTAGGATGGGAAAACAATGTTGTTTATTCAAAACTCCTTTGAAATTTCTTATGAGTTTATGAAATACCGAGATGTCGGTGTTGGAGTGGAAAAGTGAAAAATGGTGATGTTATGAAAAATGCACAGTGTCCTAGTACTATGGAAACCAATCCTACCCTGTGCGACCACATTTACCACATATGGGAAAAGGCGTAGTCATGTAGTTTGCTCTTATTAGTATGGGATACCTCATCGACGGAGATGACTCCGTTATGCATGAGGGGATGGTCCGAGGATCTACCCCCTGACCCGGGTCCTCACACCAAGTTGGTGGGGAGGATAGAAGGTTCCACCATAAACCGCCGGACAAAACTATGAGTCCTCACACTTAGGGTTTCTGACGGGAAACTGGACTGGGTGTCGATGGAAAGTGTCATATGGGAAGGATCCTATACTAGCATGAGCAAATAAGAGGCTATGGCCGGCAGCTTACTTCGCATACATCTGGTATGGCGAGACGTGGCAGACACGATGAGTTGCCGGATGAATGTGGGTTTAAAAGCGTGCTACCTCTGCAGAGTGCTTAAAACTATTCGAATAGCCGAGTCCTCGGATATGGACAATTGGGAGACTGTCCTAAGACCATGTGCAAGTTTAAAAAAGGCTTTGAGTTTTAAAAGAGATATGAAGTGGAGATTGTTTCCTACACCTATACCAACGGATCGGTATGAGGTGGTTGGATGAAAGTAGACCATGACGTGCTATGGTCGGGAGAAAGGAGGAGTTTTGGAAAAACAGATGAAAATGGTGACTTCTTTAAAAATAGTTATAAAACTCTTCTTACCTTTTTCAATAAAGATATAGAGATGTTTTAAATAAGAAAAGTTGTCAACTAAAATAAAATTGGTGCATACTCATGTTGGGGTAGTTTGCGAGTACATTCAAATGTACTCATATTGGTTTCGTCCCTGGCTATTGACCTAGCCAGACTACGAGGAGGAACACTACGCAGAGCAGGAATATGGCGGCTTCTACGCCAACTAAGGATCTCCACAAGTCAGCTGCCTGTCGGGTCGTCATCGTTAGAAATGATGTCGATTACGCCGTAGCTTCCGCTGATATTTGGTTTGGCCCATGAAGGCACCTCTGTAAGAACTTGTCTAAATGACCATTTATGTAAGACTTTTATTCGGTACTGTAATGGATGTAAACTTTGGTATCCAATTCGGATTATGTGCAACGACAGACTGATCACGGGATCGTTGTGTTAAGCATAATCGGGTATTTCGGACAGCTAGTCCGGGGTCCCACAGACTAGATGTGAGATCCTGGCTCAGGGCTTAACAGGATTGATAGAATACTCATATCAACAAGTTGCAACTTCTTTTCGGAAGCTCATCTGGAAGGAACTCCGAAGTTAAGCGTGCTTGGCCCGGAGCACTCCAAGGATGGGTGACCGACCGGGAACTGGTTCCCGGGTGCGCACGAGTGAGGACAAAGTGCGCAGAAAAGACTAGTGTTGATCTGTGGGGCCAGTCTGGAGATCCTAGAGAGCTGCCAGGGGTGACAGGCCCGGCCCGGGGGTGGCCGGGGTGTTACAATTTGGTATCAGAGCCGACTCTCGCGGTAACTCGGGCGTGTGCGGGTCAGTGGGTGGACATGTTGGAGCATGTGCCGGCACTGGGCGCACCGACGAGTGCCAAGAGGGGAAGTTCTTGGACTGGGGGCTGACCGACGAGGGCGTCGGTCTTCTAAGGGGGGAAGGATGTGAGATCCTGGCTCAGGGCTTAACAGGATTGATAGAATACTCATATCAACAAGTTGCAACTTCTTTTCCGGAAGCTCATCTGGAAGGAACTCCGAAGTTAAGCGTGCTTGGCCCGGAGCACTCCAAGGATGGGTGACCGACCGGGAACTGGTTCCCGGTGCGCACGAGTGAGGACAAAGTGCGCAGAAAAGACTAGTGTTGATCTGTGGGGCCAGTCTGGAGATCCTAGAGAGCTGCCAGGGGTGACAGGCCCGGCCCGGGGGTGGCCGGGGTGTTACACACATCTCCTGCAAGGATGAGGCTCGTTACCCGGCCTTCCGGAACTCTCCACTGAAGTACAACGCCAAGATGAATAGCTGGGCTACTGATGCTCCTGTCTGGCTCGAAGTTGAGGGCCTGATTCGCCGGGCCAAAGCTGTGCTTGCCCACGGCTTGTTTGGAACTGACCTTGTCAAATGTTGGGTTGGTTGGTTTATCCAACCACTCTCAATCAGGACCCGGCTTTTCCATGAATATACTGGTGAGCCAACCGATGACCTGCGATACTCTGAGATGACTCTTACTGACGAGCAACTGGTGAAGAACGCCAAACAACTTCTTGGCGAGACCAAAGAGAAGATCGCAATGACCGGGCTTGCCCTGTTTAGTGCTAAGAACCTGCCCCCTTCAGTAATTTTTTAACCTTGCTCCTTTATTTCAAAGCAACTAGCCATTTGCCTATAATTCTTTAACTCTCTACTTTTTCCTTGAATAGGACCAAACATGGTGGTCTGTAGATTTTACCTCTATTCCTCTTCTGACGATGAGGAAACAGAGACTGACAAGGATAATGAAGATGATGGTGAGCTTGACTCTATTGGCCGGCTCTTTATTGAACTGATTGACAATGACCCGGTTCAAACGAACCCTTCTACTGATAACTCGCCAACTTCTCTCTCAGGACAAGATGACCCGGATGCTGTTGAAATGCCGGGCCAGCAAGCTGCTCAACCTCCTCCTGCCCAGGCTCCAAGTTCCAAAAGAACTCGTGCCGCAATTGCAAAGGTGCCACACTCTCGCTTCTATAATTATATGATGAACAAATCTCAACCTGAAGAGCAACCACAGGAACAAGAGGAAGAGGCCAACAAGAAGAGGAAGACCCGGTCTACCTCAACCTGTGATTCCCTTAGTGGAGGTATCCCCTACAACACTTCACTTCGTAAAGCTGTCTCCATGATTGGTGCCTCCAAATCCTCGTCTAGTTTTCCTGGCAAAATTCGGGTCTCTAAGTCCCAATCTTTGTCAGCTTCTTCAGATGAGAGCGTGGCACACCTGCCTGATGACATCCAAATCAACATTGGGTATGTTTTTTCCTTTTCTTGTGCGAATACTTCATTCTACTTTTTTTTTCTTGAATCACTTTTTCTCATAATTTTGCATTATACAGTGCCAGGGCGACACTATTGGAGCCGCCTCCCTCTTCTGACCCGGCCTTGAGTGAGCCTGTTGTTCAAGAGGCTTCGGCTCAAGGTCCAACCGTATCTGAGCCAGCAGCAATGGAAGTGGAACCTCCAGCACCAACTCCCAAGCCCTGCTATCGGAACCAATAACCCGGTATCGCCAGCCAAATCTGCTACCAGCTCCCCCAACACTGTTACCAAAGATACTGAGGAAGTGCAAGTGTTGGGATCACGCCAAGTTATCCAAGATGGACCCCCCACTACCATTGCCAAGGTTGTGGAACCAGAAGTGAAGACTGAAGCTGGAAGCCGTGGCAAAGACCCGGTTATTTATTCTAGATTACCGGCTTTGGATAGCCTGGAACTTCCTGCGTTGCTTTCTGAGTACTTTGCCCGGGTTTCACAGCACCGGGGTGTTGAAGATAACTTCATCTCCACCATCCAGAAATGCATGAGGTAATTTCCCTTGCTTCTTTTGAATATACTTATGCAGTAGCCCCCAAGCTCCAAGTTTATCACTTGTTGATGAGCTTGGTGCTTATTCTGAAATATCATAACCACGAAAATACTTAACAACACCTTGTATATAACTTCAAACTGTAGATATTTTATACTTCAAGCTGTAGATATTTTAAACTTCAAACTGTAGCCTCAAGTGCCGGGTTGCAAGCTTGCTGCAACCTGGGACTAAATGTTTACTTTGAATTTGTAAGCTGTAAAATTTCCACTGAGTAGCCCTAAGTGCCGGGTTGTATGCCTGCAGTAACTCGGGACTAAATATCACCTTTCACTTTAAATTGTCACTTAGCAAAAATCTTCAACTGAGTAGCCCCTAAGTGCCGGGTTGTATGCTTGCAGCAACTCGGGACTAAATTTTCACTTCCAATATTACCTCTTACTACTGCAGCCCCAAGTTCTAAATTGCATCTGTATCAGTAACTTGAGGTGCTAATAACTTTATTATTCTTATCTGTAACAGCAAAACGGCTCCCATGCTGCTGAAGAGATTAGCCGGCTCACTGAGCAACTTGCTAGTGAGACCAAACAAAGCTCAAAGAACTGGAAGCCTCCCTATCCAACTCAACAGAAGAAAACTTATCTCTGAAGAAGGAAGTGGAGAAGCTTGAAGAAACTTGGAAGACCCGGCTGGAATCAACCAAGAAAAACTAGCTGAGGCAGCGAAAGCCCTCAAATCTTTCACTGACTTACTGGGTGATCTTGTCAAAGCAATCTGGGGTATGAATCTTTTATCTTTGCTCTTGCCTGAATCTGTATACTTTTTTATCATACTCATGAATACCTTGTTAAATATTTTTGCAGGAACCCGGAACCATCTCAACCTGGAAAATACTGAAACACAGATACGGAGTGTGATGGCCTTGGTGCAGCAGCTGTATTATGGAGCCGGGCGAGCAATTGCTGCAGCCCGTGGAACAGATGAGCCGCCCAAGGCACTAAGGAATTTTCTGAGCCATCTTTCCACCATTCATGAATGGTTTTCACGCTGGAAGATTTCCTGCTGTCACAAGTGTGCCATGCGCACTCTTGCCTTGGCCAAATTGCACTATCCTGACATTGACCCGGCAAAACATGCCAAGGGATTTCCAGAGTTCAACTTGGATGGCACGAAATTCGATGACAAATCTTTTGCCCAGATTGACAAGACGATCCGGTATCCTGCCACAACAATTGCTGAAGGCCTCAGGCTGGACATCTTTCAACTGGGCTTTGACCAGCAATTGTTGTTCCTCCAAAAGCATCTGAACAAGTGACTGCCTCTGTCGTTACCGGGTCAGGGACACCAGCTATACCTCCTCCCAGCCGCCCAAGCGTAGATGATAACATTGTTGGGTATAAGCTGAACGCAATTTGCTGGAAATCCAAGCCAAGTATTGCAAGTGCTGGGGAAGGTTCGAGCAAATCCAAGTCCAAGGAAGCCCCCAAGACCAGGAATCTACTCGAGTGGTGACTGACCCGGCAGATGCTTCCAAGGGAAACCCGGCGATCCAAGCAGAAGAAACCACGAGTTCTGTTCCCGAGCCAGAGCCGGCCGCCACTCTTTCCACAGAACCAACAACTGATGACCGGCAAGGGCTCCTTCTACCACTGAACAATGAGCTTTGCTACTGCAGATTGATGTCTGCGAAAAAACAATATCCTATTTGGCCCTTTGTGGCATTTGCTGTAATAACTTTTATGCCTGATACCATATTCTTTTGATGGTGTGCCTGTACACCTTGTGAATTTGCATGAGATGTAACAAAAATTCCTTTGTGTTAGCTCTGCAAAATTCAATGGTTTAGATGACCCTTTTGTTTATCTTTAACTATAAGCCGGCTTTCACATGGATTCTCACTGATGCATCTCACTCTGTAAAAACAGTGTCAGTTAAGTCCCCATGGGCATAATGACTGATTGAGGTTACAGGAGAACAAACAGGCCATATAATCGCGAGTCACATCAAGCTTAAGTAAGATAAACAAGAACATAATGGCTTAAAAATTAGCCGGGTTATGGGATTGCAGCTGTACCTTAAAGATAATCAGCCCCCATGACCAAAGTGGCATCATGGCCGGGTCATTAGGTTTAAAGCTGTGCTTTCATGAAGCAAGCAGCCCCTAAGACCAAAATATGCAATGGCGGGTCACTTTTTCTTTAGAGTTTCCGGCTCATTGTTTGTCGTGTCTCGTTGCACGGACACCGGGAGTATAGGATACCCCTTTTAGGTTCGGCACGGGGCGCGAAGGAGGCTGAGATTCGTCTTCTCGGTGGAGTCTAGATCAAGCTCTCCTCTCCACGATCAAAGCATGCAACCAAAGGGACACAAGGAGCTACCCAGGTTCAGGCCGCCCGGAGGCTAACAGCCCTACTCCTGCATGTCTGGATTGATGGGTTCTTCATAGTGTAGCTTACAATGGAACCTCTCGGGCAGGGTACCCGGAAGGGTTTTGGCTGGAGGTAGAAGAAGGACAGATCCTGACCCGGAGGAGATCACCTTCCTCTCTACCTTCGCAGCCCTAGTCTAGTCTTGCTCTGGTTCCAGCTTGTGTCCGTCCTTGGTCCGACCTCCCCTCCTCCGTGCCTTGGTCCTCCTTTTATAGGCTAAGGGGTTGCCACATGGTCACGTGAGGGGTGTGAGGGACCTTCGGGGTGAAGGACCCTCCTCATCTAGTTTAGGAGGAGACGTGGCCTCTCCTCAGCCTAGCGTCTCCTTTGGGTTAGGTGGGAGCGTCCGCCTTGGGGTGGACAGAAGCTGACACCACCACGCGGGCGTGCTTCCCGCCCGCGCTGCCTTTGCCTTGCTTCCCAAGTCTTCCGTGGTGAGCTGGAGAGCTTATCCACATGGACGTGGGGAAGTACCCGAGAGGGAGCCTGGCCTCCTGCCGGGGACTCGGGCTCTCGGGTCCTTCCTGGACTTCTTGCTTGGTTCGGGGACCCGGAAGGTCCCCAGGACCGGAGCCCTTTGTCGATGTAGGCCTTGCGCGTCTTGACGGTGAACCCGCCAGCTTGACTTGAGTCTTGGTCTTGTCCATCTTCATCTT
This sequence comes from Poa pratensis, assembly GCA_947311845.1. NCBI lineage: Eukaryota > Viridiplantae > Streptophyta > Magnoliopsida > Poales > Poaceae > Poa > Poa pratensis. The sequence continues at coordinate 23,678,780 of CAMZMU010000079.1, forward strand.
GGTCCCACATGGGTGGACCCACTTTGGCAGTACTAGGGGAACCCCATGTTCCACTGCTGCGACAGTAGCCCCCGGGCATGGTCCCGGCGGCTCTTGCTCCAGCTGCCGGGGCCATGGCCTAAAGATAGGTCAAAGTGGGTCCCCGGGCACCTGGTCTCCTTGTTCAGCTCCGTTGGGGAGCCGGTGAGGCGAGGTAGAGACGAGCCCCCGGGTTCCGTTGACTGAATCACGGCGAACATTGCGATTCATATGGATCCCGTGCTTATCTTGGAATCCAACGGGCGAAACGCGCAGAAATCGGCGCGCCCCTCGATCCCCACGTCCGTCGGAGTAATGGGGCCGCGACGTGACGTGTGGATGCCTTATAAGCCACGACTGGTTTCCACTGTAGCCGTTGCCTCTCTAGATTCGCCGAAAATCCCCAAATCGCCGCCTCCGCCTTCGTCCTCCTGACTCTGCTCCGCCGCCTCCTCTTGCTGCCATTGCACCAACCATCTTTCTGCTTCAATGGCTCGGCTGAAAGTTCTCGCCCGGAGGAAAGAAAGCGCGGGGGCCTCGCCCGCCGAGAAGCCGCTGTCCCCAAAAACCAAGAAGTCGCGGCGGAGATCGGCGCGCAACGCCCAGCAGGCCGAACTCAAGAAACAGAAGGCCTTGTTCCCCAGCTGCTTCGCCGGCAACACGGAGATGATGCGGAAGGCGGAGCACTTCGGGGTGATGGAGTCTGCTGGCGCCGATGGTGTCCCAGCCAGGAAAGCGTCGGAGATCTTTCCGCCATCGGCGACCAGGACACCCAAGCAGATCCCCATTTTCGACAACTTCATGTTGATGGGTCTCGTCCCCCTTTTCTCTGACTTCTTTATGGAGATCTTGCGCGCGTACCAGCTGAAGCTCTTGCATCTGACGCCAGGCGCAATCCTCGACTTGGCGGTCTTCGCCTACGCCTGCGAGGCGTTCGTCGGGGTGATGCCGTCCGTGGCGTTGTTCCGCCACTTCTTCTACCCTCGCATTGGGGCCAAGGCTGGATGGGAGGCAGCGTCACGTTCTGCTTCCGTCCGAACATCAAGTGGGCCTTCCCCCTTATGGAGACCAAATCCAGATGGGAAGAGTGGAGGGATCACTGGTTCTTGGTCGGGGTGCCGGAAGCCGATGCTCAGCTTGAGGAGCCGACGGAGCGTCCGGTAGATCTGGACACTTGGAGAAGCGTCAGCTTGCAAGATGAACAATTCTCGACGGTCGTGGCGCGCTTCAAACTTCTTCGCGATAAAGAAGTTTCCGGAGCCGCCATCGTTGCTCATTTCCTCCGCAACCGCCTTGCGCCGCTGCAGAAACGCCCGCACCCGCCCGCTGGTGGGACTAGCCAGGAGAAACCACCTTCCCTCTCGCCTTCAGAGGGTCAAGAGGTGACCAAAGGCGCTCCGAGTTCATGGGCTAAGGGGACGCAGACCGCGAACCCTGTTCTGGGTCCAGGTTTTGATTTGATAGAAAGCTCCTTGATGACTGGGACGGTGCTAACGACTTTTGCCGCTTCTTCCTCTGATTCCGGCGCTAGTAAGGAGATGGCGGCGCTGACGAAGATCAAGGAGAACCTGTCCGCCAACCGCATGAAAAGTGTGCCTGCCCCGGGAGGTCCCCCGGCAGCTGCTCCCGGGTTCACCATCAGCGGTGACGACGCGATGGATGCCATCATCCGCGGGATAGCTCAGCTGGGCAAAGATCTGTGCGACCGTGAGGCCGCCGTCGTGGGGACCATCAAGAGTGTCGAGGACCTGATCCAGAAGGGGATGGATAAGCTGAACGGCCTGGCAACCCAGATCACCACCTTGCTCCCAGCTCTCGAGAAGAAAGACGCCAACCGTAAGGCCAAAAGTGAGCACCAAGGTAAGGTCCTTCTGGCGAAAGAGCGACAGCTAGCATCCCGGGAGGCAGAGCTGGCTGAGAAGGAGAAAGCCTATGAGCTCCAGAAACTTCAGCAGGAGCAATAGACCGAGAGGCGCCTAAGGGAGGTAGAGGACCGCCACCGTGAAGAGCTCGAGGTCAAGGATAAGGACATCCAACTCTGGAAGTCCAAAGAGCAAGAGGCCGTCCAAACCGTCGAAGATGTCAAGAATGCCCTTCATCAGGAGCAGGAGTCCGTCCGAGCTTTGCAGCAGCAGGCCAAGAATGATGACCAGCAGATGTCCGAGCTGAAAGAATCCTTGGAGGCGCAGAGTAAAGAGCTTGCAGCACTGAAGGAAGGCCATCAAAAGCTGACCCAGGCCAACTCCCAGGTATCCTCTGAGCTGTCCGAGCTTCGCCGCCTTTACCAGGAAGGTTTCGCCGAGGTTGAGGCTGCCTGCAACTTGGCGACGACGCGAGTGAGGCGGCTGAATTTGCCCACCGAAGCTCTGGTGCTGGAACCTCAGCAGCAGAGTCTGCCTCTCGTCGCAAGATTCATCAGGGGAGTGGCCGCTGATCTCTGATCCTTCAAGAGCAAGATGGTCACCCAGCTTGTGAGTGACAAGCACGAGACGAGCAAGGTGATGGCGTCCTTGGTGATGGCGTCCTTCGGGGAAGCCCATCCTGGCGTCACATTGCTAGATTTCTCGACCTCGTCTCCTTCCAGGACTTCACTCCAAGCGGTGTCGGCTCCCGCGACTGCACTCGCCATGAGGAAATTCCCGCCTCATTAGTTATCCTGCACCATATTTAGGCACGTCGTGCCCCCAATAAACTTTGCGTCAGATCTCATGTACCAGACTTTATTAAAGCTTGCTTGTAATAAGCTAGAACTTGTTGTGCTACTCTAGTTCTTGGGTTGCTTTTATTTGTCTTTAGCATGTTTTTACTTTTCTCCACGTCCTTGAGGAACTTTCTAGGATGTAAGCTTACCCGCGAGGCCCTGACAGGTCAGGCATGCGCTCGCGAGCCCTACCGATACCCAAAAAGCCGCTCACTCTGTTGGCACGCACATCCCCGGGGTGTATCAGGTTTGTGCACTGCTTTTTACCCCCTGGAGAGTCGATACCCCATGAGTGCTCGCACGACGGTCGAGCCTTTCTAGTTCCGCACATGTCTTGTTACCCGAGAAGTAGATAGCACGTATACCAGGAATGGGTTTAAGAGCAACTTATCTTTTATTCATCATAGACGTTCTTGAACGACAACTGGCCACTTCAGGGTACATCTTGTGGCAACACGGTTCTTCCGGGTACACAGCACGATTTGCTTCAACGATTCTTGCGGGGAGGAAGGTTAGCAGATTCTTCCATCCTGGCACAGTGGTCAGCTGTATCCCACAAGTCCTCCAGGGTGTCCACCATGCGGTTACTCATCTTTTCGCGCATCTTGGGGTTGCGGACGTTGAAGTGGAATGCGGCGATGACAGAAGCCTCGCAGAAGCACTTTGGGGTAATGCGGTCGACGACGCCCCGGAACCTCCAGATGTAGTGACGCAGCGTCTCTCCAGCTTCTTGCTCTAGGTGATAGAGGCCGGAGACGGTCGCAGGGTACGGCGTGCAGCAGGTCCTGAGGTGCTGGCTGGCCTGGCCTTCCATGTCCTCCCGCGAGCGACGCCTGGGGTTGGAGCTCTGGCCAGCACCTTCTTCAGGAAGTTCCATGGGCCGCTTGCCATGGGGTCCTCAGGCTGTTCCTCCGCCGGAGGTAGTGGCTCGGGGACGGCAGCGCTGTGGTCGATGGTCGGGGCAGGACTCGTGGGAGCGTGGCATTGGAGAGCGTAGTCCAGCAGGTTTTCCAAGCTGTTGATCCATGCCTTCGCACGGGAATCACTCTTGCACTGATCTGGGGGAAGGAAAGAAGCGCCCGGGCCACGCCCAGAGATTCTTCTAGCCCCCAGCCCTTCCGCGATGCCTGGCACGCTTGCTCTCCAAAGACCTCCCGAGTTCCTGACATGACTCTTGCTTGTGACTGAGGCAGCTGCTCGCCTTGCCCCGAGGAGACGGCTATTCTTGGAGCGGATCCGGTCGTGGACGAGGGGCTTGAGGCAGTTCTTGGCGATCTTGCCATAGATCGCGAACTAGAAGAAGAACTCGACGACGAGCTTGCTTCCGAAGAAGAGGAGCCTGACATAGACTCCGAAGTTGTCGACGAAGAACTTGCCGTCGCGGCTGATGTAGGCGAATCCAGCGCTTGCGCCCCCTACCTGGCGCGCCAGATGTCGTGTCTCGTTGCACGGACACCGGGAGTATAGGATACCCCTTTTAGGTTCGGCACGCGGCGCGAAGGAGGCTGAGATTTGTCTTCTCGGGCGGAGTCTAGATCAAGCTCTCCTCTCCACGATCAAAGCATGCAACCAAAGGGACACAAGGAGCTACCCAGGTTCAGGCCGCCCGGAGGCTAACAGCCCTACTCCTGCATGTCTGGATTGATGGGTTCTTCATAGTGTAGCTTACAATGGAACTTCCCGGGTAGGGTACCCGGAAGGGTTTTGGCTGGAGGTAGAAGAAGGACAGATCCTGACCCGGAGGAGATGACCTTCCTCTCTACCTTCGCAGCCCTAGTCTAGTCTTGCTCTGGTTCCAGCTTGTGTTCGTCCTTGGTCCGACCTCCCCCTCCTCCGTGCCTTGGTCCTCCTTTTATAGGCTAAGGGGTTGCCACATGGTCACGTGAGGGGTGTGAGGGACCTTCAGGGTGAAGGACCCTCCTCATCTAGTTTAGGAGGAGACGTGGCCTCTCCTCAGCCTAGCGTCTCCTTTGGGTTAGGTGGGAGCGTCCGCCTTGGGGTGGACAGGAGCTGACACCACCACGCGGGCGTGCTTCCCGCCCGCACTGCCTTCGCCTTGCTTCCCAAGTCTTCCGTGGTGAGGTGGAGAGCTTATCCACAGGGACGTGGGGAAGTACCCGAGAGGGAGCCTGGCCTCCTGCCGGGGACTCGGGCTCTCGGGTCCTTCCTGGCCTTCTTCCTTGGTTCGGGGACCCAGAAGGTCCCCAGGACCGGAGCCCTTTGTCGATGTAGGCCTTGCGCGTCTTGACGGTGAACCCGCCAGCTTGACTTGAGTCTTGGTCTTGTCCGTATTCATCTTGGGCCCACATGGGGTGGACCCACTTTGGCAGTACTAGGGGAACCCCATGTTCCACTGATGCGACATTGTTCTTAATAAGATAATACAATGGCGGGTCTCCTCTTTCAGGAGTTTCCGGCTCATCGTTATGAATAATACAATGCGGGTCTCCTCTTTCAGGAGTTTCCGGCTCATCGTAATGAATAATACAATGGCGGGTCTCCTATTTAGGAGTTTCCGGCTCATTGTTATGAATATGATGAATCTTGAACATAAACAACTAAAAACTGTAAAGTAAATGCATAAAAGAGATGATTCTTTGGGCACATATATCTTTATTCATATATTAGATCAGCAAGCCGCCTCATTAAAAACCTTCCAGTCCCTTAGGTACCCTGGTAAGGAAAAGAGTGCGTCTGAAACCTGCTGTCTTTTTACATCGTGTGTTACACATTTGTGAACTCAATTCTAATACTAAGTATAGTAAGGACGAAGCTGTGCTATATTCCACGGCCTGGTCCTTTCCTCCAATGCTTTGGTACTATGATCAGTATCGTTCAGCCAGTCACTTTTCTCTCTAGCATCAACCAAGTAATATGACCCGTTGTGCAATTTCCGGCTTATGATGAAAGGTCCTTCCCATGGAGGTGACAGCTTGTGCATCCCAGCTTGTGATTGTGTCAATCGCAAAACTAGGTCACCCTCTTGAAAAGTTCTCGTTCTGACCCGGTGTGCATGATAGCGCCGCAAATCTTGCTGATAAATTGCTGACCTCTCCAGGACTCGTTCCCTTTCTTCTTCTAACAATCAACTGCATCTTGCCGGGTTTGCTCGTTCTCAACTTCAACATAAGCCGCCACACGCGGCGAGTCATGTATGATATCACTTGGTAAAACAGCTTCTGCTCCATAACCAGGAAAAACGGTGTTTGCTTGGTTGATCTATTTGGTGTGGTATTGATTCCCCACACAACTGATGGCAGTTCTTCTACCCAAGCTCCTGCTGCTCTCTTACATGGAACCCGGAGTCTTGGCTTCAAACCACGGAGCAATTCTTGGTTTGCTCTCTCTACTTGACCATTGGCTTGTGGATGAGAAACTGAAGCAACATCCAAGCGTATGCCCTTCTCAGCACAAAATATCTCTGTCTCGCCAAGGGACATGTTTGTCCCATTATCTGTGATGATACTATGTGGATACCAAAACGTATATGATTCGCTCCAAGAATTTCACCACTGTGATTGCCTCGCAATTTGTGACTGGCATAACCTCAACCCACTTGGTGAATTTATCTATGGCGACTAAGAGGTGTGTTTTCTTACATGGAGACATCTGAAAGGACCCACCATATCAAGACCCCATACTGCAAAAGGCCATGTGATTGGTATGGTTCTCAACTCCTGAGCCGGCACGTGAGCTTGCCTGGCATATCTTTGACATCCATCACATCTCTGGACCAAATATTCCGCGTCTGCCAGGGCGGTTAACCAGAAAAATCCGTGTCTGAAAGCTTTTGCTACCAAAGACCGGGTCGAAGCATGATGACCGCAGTCTCCCTCATGTATTTCTCTGAGAATCTTCTGTCCCTCCTCAGGGGAAACGCAACGTTGAAACACCCCTGAAGGCTTCTCTTAAAACTCTGTGCCAATGACCACATATGACTTGGCCCGGCGCACAATTTGCCGGGCTATGACTTCTTGCACTGGTAACTCGCCGCGCAGGAGATAAGCAATGTATGGCTCGGTCCACTCTGGTCTTTCATGCACATGAGCAACTAAATCTGAAACTTGATCCGGGCATCCCAGATCCTCTTCTGCTTCTATTTTGACTGATGGGTTCCATAGCTCATCCAAGAAAACATTTGGTGGAACCGGCTCTCTGCGTGAGCCGAGTCTCGACAAAGCATCTGCTGCCTCATTTTTCCTGCGATCGATGTGATCCACCTGATAGCCAGAAAAGAACCCGGCTACCTTGTCCACTTCTCTTCTGTAAGCCGCCATATTTGCATCTTTTCGGTCCCAAGTTCCAGACACCTGCTGGGAAACAAGGTCCGAGTCTCCAAAACAATGAATGCGCTTGATGTTCATCTCCTTTGCCATACGTAACCCGTGAAGTAGGGCCTCATACTCTGCCACATTGTTGGAGCAATCAAAGTGAATTTGCAAAACATACTTCAACTTTTCACCTCTTGGTGATGTGAGCACCACGCCGGCTCCTGATCCTTCAAGTTGCTTTGACCCGTCAAAATGCATGACCCAGTTTTTGGTGCTGGGTGCTTGCTGTGGCATGCTTAACTCTGTCCAATCATTAACAAAATCTACCAAGGCCTGAGACTTGATAGCAGTGCGTGGCTCATAACTAATGTGATAATCACCCATCTCTATCGCCCACTTGGCGACCCTTCCCGTTGCATCTGAATTTCTGATAATTTCTGCTAGTGGGATCGAACTAACAACTCTGAATGGATGCTCCAAAAAGTAATGCTTCAATTTCCGGGTCGCCATAAAGACACCAAAAACAAGTTTCTGCCAATGTGGATACCTTTGCTTGGTTTCTGAAAGCACTTCGCTAACATAGTAAACCGGCCTCTGGACCGGGTGTTCTTTTCCTTCCTCTTTTCTTTCTACTACCACCACGGCACTCACTGCACGTGGTCCTGCTGTGATGTACAAAACAAAGGTTCCTTTGGAGCAGGAGCCGCCAAGATTGGCGCCTCTGCCAATGTTTTCTTCAACAACTCAAAAGCATCATCCGCTTCTTTGTCCCACACGAACTTGTCTGATTTTTTCAAGAGCCGGTAAAGTGGTATAGCTTTCTCTCCTAACCTCGAAATAAACCGGCTTAGGGCTGCAATGCATCCCGTAAGCTTCTGAACATCAGCCAGCTCCTCTGGCTTCTTCAAACTCTGTATGGCTTTGATTTTTGCCGGGTTAGCCTCGATTCCACGCTGTGACACAATGTAACCGAGCAGCATCCCCGCTGGAACTCCAAACACACACTTGGTGGGATTGAGCTTCATCTTATACTTCCTCAATTAGCAAAAGTTTCCCTCAGGTCATCAATGAGTGACCCGGCTTTCTCTGACTTGATTACTACATCATCAACATAAGCATGCACGTTGCGGCCAATCTGCTTCGCAAAACAATTCTGGATGCACCTCTGGTACGTGGCCCCTGCGTTCTTCAACCCAAAGGTCATATTTTTGTAACAGTACGCCCCAAAAGGGGTTATGAAAGCTGTCTTTTCCCAATCCTCCTCATTGAGCTTGATTGATTGTAACCCGAATATGCATCCAAAAACACAAGAGCTCGCTGCCTGCAACTGCATCTATAATCTGATCAATACGAGGTAACGCAAAAGGATCTTTGGGACAAACCTTATTCAAACTGGTGTAGTCTATGCACATCCGCCATTCATTATTTTCTTCAACACAAGTACCGGGTTAGCCAACCACTTGGGATGGAAAACCTCCATGATAAAGCCCGCAGCCAAGAGCCGGGCTACTTCTTTTCCCACAATCTTTCTTCTTTCCTCATTCAATCTGCGCAAACCCTGCTTGACAGGTTTTGCACCCGGGTTAACATGTAACTTGTGCTCAGCGAGTTCAGCAGGTACGCCAGGCATGTCACTAGGTGTCCATGCAAAAACGTCCCTGTTCTCACGGATGAACTCGATGAGCGCGCTTTCCTATTTGTCAGTTAAATTGGACCCCACGGCGAACTGCTTGGAAGAATCGCCGGGTGTGAAATCAACCATCTTAGTGTCTTGGGCGGGTTTGAACTTTTCTTTCTCTTCAGCCGTGGTTCTCTGTAACACGGTTCTATCAGCCGGGTCTACTTGAGATGTGTAGTACCGCAGCTCCTCCTTTGCACATGCTCGTTCTGCCAAAGCTGCATCACCGTTGTCACACTCAGCCGCCATATCCCGGCTTCCATGAATAGTAATAACTCCATTGAGCTTGGGATTTTCAACTGTAGATACACGTAACAGGGCCTGGCCATGAATTTGGCAAAGGCCGGTCTTCCAAAGAGAGCATGATACGGGCTCTCCAACTTCACAACTTCGAAAGTAATTTTCTCCATACGAAACTTGTGCTTGGACTCACCAAACGCAACATCAAGTGTTATTTTTCCCTCCGGGCTATGTGACTTCCCCGGTACTATCCCATGAAATATGGTGTTGGTCGGCTGCAACTGTGACTTTTTGAGATTCATACGCAGGAACGTCTCGTAGTACAAGATGTTGATAGCACTGCCTCCATCCATCAAAACTTTGTTCAGAACGTAACCCGCCACCTGAGGTGCGACCACCAAGGCAAGGAGACCCGGTGATTCAATATTGGGCGGGTGATCCTCTCTACTCCATGTTACTGGAACTTCTGAGTACTTCAAATATTTTGGTACTGCTGATGAAACCATATTAACTGAACGCTGAATCAACTTTTTCTCTCTCTTTGATGTATGGAGCGTGTGAACATGATACCCGCCAAGACGCTTCGGGTTTTCCTGATAACCCCTTGATTTTCTCTGTTCTGGTTGTTGTCAGGGTTGCCGGCTTCTGGATTAGCGTTGGGCACAGGACCATTGGCCGGGTTACCTCCACGGCCGGGTCCTCCACCGTTTCCTGCACCACGCATTACCCTCTGAATTTCCATGTTCTTCCATCTCTGCAGATCCACGCACTGCTCCAAGGAGTGATTGGCGGGTCTGCCATCTCGACTGTGACGCGGGCACGGCATCTTCATCGGATCAAAGTGACCCGGGGGACGCGGTGGCCCACGGTTGTTGTTACCTCCATTGTAGTTGTTCCTCTGAAATTTCCATCTGTTCTGGGTCTCGCTGACCCGGTATTTGTGTTTGCGACTAGATCTGAATTGTCCTCTGCGTGTGGCCTCTTATGATAGTTGTTGTTGCTGTTGTTGTTGTTTCTTCCTCCATTGTTCACATTACCCTTTCCTTTATCTTCCTCAGTTTCATCCTTAGTTTTATCTGTAAGCATGCTTGTTGGCTGCGTCCAACACTTCTCCCATGGTTATATCATTTGCTCCTGGGCTGTTCCTCATGCGACTCATTTTCTGAACAACCGGGTCATATCTGCAATTTTCTCCAACGTCGACATCGCACTAGTTGGCAAAATATTTGTGGAAGAGTGGAGGATCTCTGTAATCCGGCGCATCCAATTGCGTGCTGACTCGCCCTTCCTGTGTACACACCGATCCAGGTCCTCAATTGTGTATAACCTCTTGCACGTCCCATGGAAGTTCTTGATAAAAGCCGCCCTGAGCTGACTCCAGGAACTGATAGATTTCTCTGGTATAGTGTTGAACCATAGCTTCGCCGCACCTTCACTCATCATAAGATACATGAACTTAGCACAAATATTTTCAGATGCATTACGAATACTCATAGCCATCTCATAACTATTTATCCATGTCTCAGGATCTATGCTAGGATCATAATTTGAAATTTTACTAGGTTCTTTGAACTTATCTGGATATGGCTCTGATCTGATGGAATCGATGAGGCACTTGGGACCCGCCATCGTTGATGCTACTTCAACGTGTCCTGCCCTTGCTACTTGCTGATTGGATACTGAACCCGCCCGTGGGATTTCTCCGGCTCCCCGGCAGGTACCACGGCGGGTTGTACATTTGCTGCGCGCCTCGCCCTGGAGCTGTCAACTATGGCCTGAGCTCTTGATGCTGCTGGAGCCACCTGTCTCGGTTGTTGCTGTGGTACTTGATTCTGCTGACCCGCCAGGTCTGCTGCCCTGCGGCTGCTAACCCGGCTGGCCTTGGTGACTCGCCATGACGACTCCTGGTGCGACGGCTGTGAAAAGTTGTTGAATGCAATGCGCTTTTCCGATGCGTGTAATTTGCTTGCTGGGCTACGGCCGTTCGTAGCATATCAATGGCGCGTCTTGCTTCTATTTCTGCAGGTGAATCGCCCAATGGAATACGATCTAGTGCAACTGTAGCTGCATATACATTGTCAGCCGGGTTACTGTAATGACCCGCTGGCGTGTGAAATCTGGGTTGTGGTGGTGGCATGGCTTCAATATCTCTCCGGCTCCTCCGGTGGTATGACTGGTGACCCGGCTTGCGCTGGAGCTGGCGGGTTTGCCACCATCGGTCCTGTAGCTTGAACTACAGGTGTTCCTCCAATCAACTGATCCTGCGGTCTGGAATAGATTAGCCGGGTTAATGTGACCACCACGACCAATCAAACTTTGTTGTCTCTGTTGCTGTTCTCTGGATCTATTTTCTAATGTTGTCGCCGCTTGCTGCAAAAACTCTTCCTGTTGATCCAATGCCGCTGCAGCGCCGCTTGCTGATCAAAACACTGTTGTAACGATGCCATCTGCTGCTCGTAATTAACGCGAGCCGGGTCTGTTGCCCTGACTTGCGCTGCTGCTGCTACTGGGGTTACAAGATTTGCTGTTGCCGCTGGAGCACTTGGCAGGTCACTAAGGAATCGCGGTGGGGACGGGTTAGGCGTAGCTGATGTTCCTTGACCCGTCGCCCTGTTTGCCAAGAATCCAAACATGTTTCTGTGTGCCGCCGTATTTTCTGACTCGGCAATAACTGACGCACGCTCTCCATCTACCCCAACGTGCGGTTGCTCCTGGATAACTTGTTCTCTAATCGCCAAACCCGCGCCGCATGACCCGGCTGGGTTACTACCGCCAAAGCTGTTGTTGGGACTGGTTCTGTGTTGATTGCTGGAGCGGTGTAGACCGCAGCCCGGCGCACCGGACCCGGCTCTGACTCGTACTCTTCCTCTTCTACCTCGTATCCATAGCGATCCTCAAACAATTCTAAGATTGATTCTGTATCATCATTGATCTGGCCACGTGGAGCCCAAGCCTGCTCTTCTGACCCGGCTCCCTACGTGGCGTTCCCTGACTCGATCTCCATCGTCCCAACTAATTCTTCTCCGTCCGAGTGAATGGTGGTTCCTGCCTCAAATACAGAGTCAGAAAATTGCAGGGCGGGTTTCGATGTACCTATCATCCCCACGAAGACGTTGATCCGCCCGATCGGAACGACTGAGCCGGTCTCCAATGAATCTGACTCCAGGCTCCACCCAGAATCGTCCATGACGTGCTTTCCTTGTAGATTGATGATGACCCGGCCAATGGCTAGGTTCTACATTCCTCGCAGAGCTTCTCCCTTGATGATAACGCTTTTTGACGCAAGCCCCACGGTGGGCGCCAACTGTCATGGTTTTGTCACGGCAGATGTTACCGGGGTGGTAACTTGAGATTAGAGGCAAGGCGATCATAGCGTTCGGGAGATTGTTTAGCTCGCTAGGGAAAAAGGATGTATCCTGGCTCAGCCTCTCCATAGGAGATAAAGACCTACTTCCAGCTTGGTGTTTCTCTATTCTCATATCGATCTCGATCACCCGGCGGATAACAACACCGGCGGGTTTCGAGTCTAGGTTACAAGGGTTTTCGCTATATCAGATGTAAGATTCAATGCACCAAGAGTCGAAGCATACAACAAAGAAGACGCAGATGAAGCACTCAAAGATGCAGTCGACTTGCTCAAAGAAGCACGCGACACGGCGCTAGCACGCACAGCTAACTATCAGTAGGACCTCTGCAACTACCACAGCCGTCGACTACGCACCAGGTCCTTCGAGGTTGGTGACCTGGTACTTCGACTAAAGCAAAAGAAGGTGCACAAACTCGCTCCCCCATGGGAAGGACCCTTTATCATCACCGAGGTCATTGGTGGTGGAGCATACAGACTGAAGCACACGAAGACAGGCGAACTCTCGCATAATCCTTGGAACGTTGCGCAGCTGCGCCATTTCTATGCTTAGATTGCTCAGTCGCATAATGTAATAGGCGCATATGTCGGATGGCTGCAGGTTTCATACGCGCTCTTTTCCTTCCAGGGTACCTAAGGGGGCTGGAAAGTTTTTAATGAGGCGGCCTGCAGCTTAACATTCAAAAGTGGAATATAATCAAAATGTTCCTCCTATCTCTCTATTTACTATTCACATAACTCTTTAGTACATACCTTGGCCGCACCCGAAACGCTCGAGGGCTGCGCCATCAAGGACACGAGTTTTCGCTCCTTCAAGAATAATACCTCAACCCCACTCAAACATTCGGGGGCTGGGTCACAAAAGTTCAAGCAAGAACGCAGAACTCCTCAACCCCGCTCGCACGCTCGGGGGCTGAGTCTCAAAGCAAAAGTTGAAACTTCAAATATCACAAAAATTCACAGCCCCACTTTAAACACTCGGGGCTGCGCAATTATTGGTTCACACTCGAAACATTTTCATAAACCCTACTCGATAGACTCGGGGGCTGAGGAAACAAAAAAGTAAATAATGCGTATTATATACAAAGTGGCAAATTTACACTCGGGGGCTGCCCCCTCTATAAGTTTGTACACAAAAAGCCTCTAGTCTTCAGGCTCATCCTTGATGGGTAGCACAGGACCAAAGAGTTGGTCATGGCATCGCTCAACCAGCATCTTCGCAGATAGAACGGTGCCATCAAGGTCTTGCTGGGACAAAGTCGTTCCAACGGCGGGTGGCAGCAACACCAAGTTGGGAAGCTGACTTCGCATGTATGCCATCGTCGCGTTAGCTCCATTCACAAGCTTCTGGGTGAGCATCTCCCGGATAGGACCCGCGTGATGGAACAGATCTAGCAGACCATGAATCCCCTGTGGTTGTGGTCCTGTTGGAAAGAGGGTCTGTTTGATGGGAATGAAAGCCAACCTGCATAACTCGAGTAGTTGAGTGCTTCGCCACGCACGGTCCTTCAAAGTGGCGAGTGTGTGCGCTCGAAACCTATCAAGCCAAAAATGCCGATGACCAGTTGACGGGGTGTCAGTCGCATTGTCCAAACGCTCCTCAACGCGAGCCTGTTCTGCTTTGAAGTCACGAACAAAATTTGCAAAGTCTAAAGGTCAGCAAAGGGAGTAAGCAAAAGACCTGTAATCAAGGCAAGGACTGTACTCACATTCGAGTTGCCTATTCACAAGGTCCATCTCGCCAAGCACATAATCCTCTCGTTGGGTGGCGGGAGCTGGTCTCATTTGCATCATATCCAGATCGCTCTGGGCACTCTTTAACTCTTGCTCCAGTTTCATGACTCGAGCTTTCATATAACGCATTACTTTAGCGTCATTTGCCACTTGAGCTCGAGATCGGGTGGAAGCACGAGGTCACGACGAACCAGCTAAAGTCGCGGCTGCCCGTGGTTGTTCAAGGCATCACACAAATCTCATGTCAGAAATGAGAAACCAAGCACATAAGTCAAAGCAAGTCACCGGCACATAGCCTTTCGGGTGAAAACGCAAAAGGCATTAAAGAGGACATTCATACAAAGTGTAGCCTTTCGGGTGAAAACGCAAAAGGCATTAAAGAACACACATACTCGGGTGATCATAATGTGTCATTACAGAGCATAAAAATAGGTTTGGCTGCCTTAAAGCTATGACGCAGACTCCGACCTAGCCCTACTCGAACGGGCGGCGACCTCTGTTGCCCGGCGCTCCATGGTGGTTATAAATATGTTGGCCTGTCGGGCGGCTGGCTCGCTAACATGCTTCAGAGATACTAGTTTCCCGCCGGCCTTCCGAGGGAAGTCAGACATAGCCGCCTCGAAGTTACCCTCTATCCCATGACCTAATATCAGCTTGAGGGTGGACTCCGAGCCACGTACCGTGAGGGCGCGAGCAAAATTCGCCATGGTCGAAGTCCCTGGACCAAGAACGTTGGCAAAGCCATCAACAGTTGATGGTTGCTCGCCAAGCGGAAGCACGTCTTTGTACACGGCACCAAGTGTGCTGGTGGACTTGGCGAGAGCATCCTTCGCCTGGACGAACATGGCATCAAGGTCACCAATCACGTGGTCGAGTGACAATTCATCACTGACCACGTCAGAAGGTGCTGGCACGCCAATAACTCCTTCAACAAAGACCAAAAAGAGCACAAATCACTACACAACACTCAGAGGCTACACAAAAATGTCAAAAGGGAAGTTACTAACCTCCCACATCCCGAGCGAGGCCAGCCAGTCGCTCAGCGTACCCTCTCTCACACACGGCGGATGCGTCCTTGGTGGCATCCAAAGTTTTCTTTGACTCGGCGCGCTGGGAGGCGAGTGCCTCCTCTAGCTCCTTCACCCGGGACTCAGCCGATGCCTTGTCGCCTGAATTTGATGGCAAGAAGTATGTTGGGGGAAAGATAACCCGGTAGGCCCAAGGACAGTGAAACTACGACCCGCCAGGAGGAAAGACTGGCGAGGCCTACCAGTTCATCTTGGGCCGGGCTACATTGACGGACCGAGGAGTTTGTCGGTAACCCGGTGTAAACAAGGAAGGTTCTAGAAGACCTGGAGGCGGTATGCGAGACTTGGAGGTCAAGATAGTTGAGCTAGACTTTGGTTAGGACTCCGAGTTCGGGCGTGACCCGGCCTTACCCTGTAATCGACCAGGAGACCCGGGTGTCTATATAAACCGGCTCCTGGGACATAGAATAGGACGGACTTTAGAGAGAGAGAACATACAGAGCGTGATGTCCTGCTCTTTGCAGAAGGATCGGAACTCTTCAGCCGTGAAGTTTGTACCATTATCAGTGATGATGCTGCTTGGTACACCAAAGCGGTATACTATGGATTTTATGAAATTGACTGCTGTAGTGGCAGTCGAACTTGTGATAGGGACTGCTTCAATCCACTTGGTGAACATGTCGACCGCCACCAGAAGGTGAGTATGCTCTCCATGGGAGGATTTTCTGAGTGGCTTGACCATATCGAGCCCTCACTGGGCGAAGGGTCAGTCCAATGGTATTGTCTTCAACGCCGATGCGGGTGCGTGCGGCTTTGTGGCGAATTTTTGACAGCCGATGCACCTTTTGACTATGTCCTCCGCGTCTTTGAGTGCTGTGGGCCAGTAAAAGCCTGAGCGAAAGGCTTTGGCTACGAGTGATCGACTGCTGGTGTGATGCCCGCAGGTACCTGCATGAATATCACGAAGGATGGCCTGGCCATCTTCGAATGCTATGCATCGTTGGAACATACCTGATATGCTGCGCTTGTATAGTTCGCCGTTGATGACGGTGTATGCTTTAGATCGTCGAGTGACGCGTCTTGACTCTGTTATGTCTTTAGGTACCTCACCGCGGAGTATGTATGCGAGGAAAGGTTGTGTCCAAGTTGGCTCAATGAGGAGTACCTCGACTGACGGGTCCTCTGTGTTAGGTGCTTTGCTCTTGGCTGGTGCGGCTGATGTAGGAGATGTTCGTTTTTGCTTGATGGACCAGTGCTCGATGCGCTCGAGGAAGACACCAGGTGTGTTTTGTGCTTGGTCGAGCCTAGGTTGGCTAGCTATGCTCTTCGTTGCTTTCTCTCCCTATGTGCCGCAACTCGCAGCCTTCGAAGCTGCCCTCCATTATATTGTACAGGTCGCGGTAGGCGATCATGTTGTCTGCGATGGCATCGCAGGCCTTCATTGTTTGCTGCACCACAAGATTCGAGTCACCATAGATCATCAGTCGAGTGCACCCGAGGGCTTTGGCCATCCGCATGCCATGGATCAGGGCCTCGTACTCAGCTTCGTTATTGGATGGTAACTCGAATCCCATCTGCAGGACATAGCGAAGCTTGTCGCCTTTTGGTGATATGAGGATGACACCTGCGCCTGCTCCTTCGTTCTTTTTGAGCCGTCGAAGTACATAGTCCATGAGTTGGACACATCTGGTGCTCCTGGCAACTGAGCTTCGATCCACTCGGTATGGAAGTCAGGTAAGACTTGTGCTTTGATGGCCTTCGGGTAATCATACTTGATATCTCGTGGTCCTAGCTCGATGAGCCATTTTGCGACTCGCCCAGTTGCGTTGGGATTTGTGAGGATGTCCCGATCCCTGAGGTGCTGATTACAGTGATCGGGTGCTCTGCGAAGTAGTGCGTCAGCTTCCTTGAGGACATGAACACGGCGTAGGCCAGCTTTTGATAATGCGGGTACCGCTGCTTTGATATGGAGAGGACTTCACTCAAGTAGTAGACTGGGCGTTGTATGCTTTGGGCGTGTCCCTCCTTGCGTTCGACTACCAGTACGGTACTTACCACCCTGTTAGTTGCGGAGACATACAGGTATAGTGGCTCACGTTCCCTTGGTGCGACGAGGATTGGAGGGCTTGTGAGGACTCGCTTGAGATCCGTGAAGGCTGCTTCGGCTTCTGGCGTCCACTCGAATTTGTCTGCTTTCTTCATCAGCCGATAGAACGGGAGTGCTTTTTCGCCCAGTTTGCTGATGAATCGGCTGAGTGCTGCCACTCGACCTGCTAATTTTTGTACGTCATGGAGCTTTGAAGGCCTTTGCATTGTCAAGATGGCCTGTATTTTCTCCGGGTCCGCCTCGATTCCACGAGCCGAGACTAGATACCCAGAGCTGCCCTGCTGGCACGCCGAACGTGCACTTCTTCGGGTTGAGCTTGATGTGGAAGCGTTTGAGGTTTGCGAACGTCTCTCGCAAGTCATCGAGTAGTGTGTTTTCCTCCCTTGTTGTGATGACGATGTCGTCTACGTAGACCTGGACGTTTCGCCCAATTTGCTTCTTGAGGCAGTCTTGCATCATGCGCTGGTAGGTTGCGCCTGCGTTCTTGAGCCCGAAAGGCATTGTTGTGTAGCAGTAGACCCCGAGTGGGGTTATGAACGCCGTTTTCTCTTCATCTCTTCCTTCATCCTTATCTGGTGGTAACCTGAGTAAGCATCCAGGAAGGACAAGCGAGCGCACCCGGCGGTGGAGTCGACGATCTGGTCGATTCGAGGTAGTGGAAAGTGATCCTTTGGACAGCATTTATTGAGTGCTGTGAAATCTACGCACATCCGAGGATATCTGTGTGCTTCTTCTCTACAAGTACGGGGTTAGCCACCCATTGTGATTTCTTGATTTCTCTGATGAAACCTGCTGCGAGTAGTCTGTCGACTTCGGCTTCGACTGCGGTTCTTTTCGGGCCGGATATGCGGCGCATTGTTTGCTTGACTGGTTTAGCATCTGGAAATAATTGGAGAGAGTGCTCGGCGAATTCCCTGGGAATACCTGGCATGTCGGCTGGACACCACGCAAATATATCCCAGTTCTCACGGAGGAATTCGACGAGCGCGCTTTCCTATGCGATAGGCAGACTCGAAGAGACATTGACTGTCTTGGTCGGATCAGTCGGGTGCACCTGATGCGACCTTGTGTCATTGGTGGCATTGAATGCTCTGTCGACTGCCACCTTCTTGTGCTCCGGCATAAGTGTTCGATCGTTGGAGACCGCTAGATCGGCGAGTGTTGCTTCCATGCCGAACATCTCAGAGATTTTGCTAAACTCTCGGTCGCAAGAATCGGACTTTTGGAAGTTTCCTTTGACTGTGATTACTCCTTTTGGTCCAGGCATTTTCAGCTGAAGGTATGCGTAGTGTGGGACTGCCATGAATCGAGCGAACGTCGGGCGTCCAAGTATGGCGTGGTATTGTGACTTCCAGTCGACAACTTCGAACTCAATCGACTCTGTCCTGAAGTGGTTTTTGTCCCCGAACGTAACGTCGAGTTGTATGGTGCCTTCTGGGCTTATTGCTTTGCCTGGGACGATACCGTGAAAGGTATTTGAGGATTTTGGCAGGTTTTCGACTGACCTGTTCATTTTGCGGAGCGTATCCGCGAAGATGATGTTTATGCCGCTGCCACCATCCATGAAGACCTTGGACATGGCGTAACCTCCAATTTGGGCGTCGAGTACCAGAGCAGAGTGCCCTGGACGAACTACCGATGGTGGGTGGTCCTCTCTGCTGAAGCTTATTGCAGTTTCGGATCCCTTCAAGAATTCAGTTACGGCAGGGGTGACATGACCGCCATATTTACTTGTCGAGTGCGAAGTTTTTGCTCCCTGTTGGAAGGGCGACCTTTCTGTATCATGTACATCTGCCCTTGGGGCGGAGGGTACTGAGGTTCGTCCACCCGAGGTACGGGTTGTATGGCACCCGCGATATTTCCGCCTGCGGCAGGCTGTGGTGGTGGAGGTGGTGCCATCAGAACGGGCACATTGTTTGGCTGAGGCACAGGTGCAGGTGCGGGTGCGTGTGCGGCTGTTGCCTTTCTGAGTTGCACGTATTCAGATGCTAGTTGGTCGAATTCTCTGCAGTTTCTCATCGAGTGATTGGAGCGCAATTTTCCGTCTTCCCCCTTGTACAGGTGGAATCTGCAATCAGCATCCATCTTGTCATCGAATGATCGCTCGTTTTGTGCGCCGGAGCGCGACTTGCGCCAATCTTTCTTCTTGTAGCTGTCGCTGCGTTGGTTGCGGTCTCGACTGTCCCGGCGATCATCTCGACTGTCCCGGCGATCATCTCGACTATCCCGTCGATCTTCTGACCGTCGGTCGCTTCTGTCTTGGTCGTTGCGGGGTGTGGAGAATCCAGCCGCCATGAATTCGGGTCTGTCGTCGTCGTAGTGACGTTTTGAACGTTTGCGCCTCCGGTCGTCTCTGTACGAGTCCCTGCGGTTTCGACTGCCGCTATCATGATTGTCACGGGGTGAGGACCCGCGTGTGGTGCGCGCCATGTCTTCTCCGTCTGCCCACTCAGTCGCGATCTTTAGGAGGTTAGCCACAGAGGTTGGCTTTTGGCGACCAAGTGCTTCTTTGAAATCTCGCCTGGCGAGGCCCATGATGAAAGCATCCATGGCCATATCTTCTGAAATTACTCCAACTGAGTTGCGTATCTCAGTCCATCGTCGGATGTATGACCTCAACGTTTCGTCCGACCGTTGAATGCAGGCTCTCAGTTCTTCGAACGTTTTTGGTCGCTCACATAGAGGCTCGAAGTTTTTGATGAAGTCTGCGCGGAAGTGATCCCACGAGTCGTATGTTGATGGAGGTAGAGCCTTGAGCCAGTCGCGGGCTGTGCCTTCGAGCATGAGTCGTATGTATTGCATGGCTGTGGTATTCGTGCCTCGCTGGCACGAGACAGCCAGTCTGTAGTCTTCCAGCCATCCTGAAGGTTCCTGTCGACCCGTGTATTTGGGCTGTTCAGATGTGAGTTTGAACCCTTTGGGCATCCGTGTCTCGCGGACGCGTCGAGTGAAGCACAGAGCTCCGCATGGCTCAGGCTCCTGATCAGAGTACGAGTCGCTACTGTAAGATCTGTGTGATCTGCTCCTGGACCTGCGCCGACGTGAGCCGCTCCTTTCCTTCGAGTGGTGACCGACCACTGCGATTATGTTCTTCACGACGCGGTTTACTATGGCACGGTCTCGACTCCCTCCTGGAGTTTTTGGGATTTGGCGTATGGCCTTTGCCGCTAAGGCGAGTGATTTGATTTGTTGGCGATGTAGTTTTGCATTGGGGTCATCCGCTGGAGGCTTGATTGCCTCTAGGTATGCTGCAGCAGTAAAGAGGGCACCCGCAGCTGTTTTGGGTACTGGTACTCCCTCTTGTCGAATGTCATGAAAGAGTGGCCTAAGTTGCGGGTGAGCGCTTCCCTCTCATCTTCCGCGAGGCGTGACAGCCTTGATCTGGGTCTTGTTCTGCCCGCCCGGTGGAGCTCATGGAGAGCTGTCTTCTCCGTGCACTCGACAAGCTAGCTTGCTTTTTACGTTCTTCGAGTGTTGCTCTGATCTGCTGCAGTCGAAGTGATTCCTGCCAGTTGAAGTACTGGAAGGTCAACATCTCCTCTCGTGTTGCGTCCACGGCATCATTGTGCACTCCTTGATGACTTTATCTGCTTTTGCTGCCATCTCAGCAGTAATTGTGAGAGTTGTGACTCCATCCGGCATAGTAACTGTGCACGGGAATTCTGTAGGCCTGCGACTGGCCGCAATATCAGATGATTCTGCGGCGAAGGCAACGTAGACCTGCTGGGTATCACCCGAGGGTATGTGTATGTGTTTTCGAGTCCCGTCATGGACTCGACGTCTTCATCGAGACTCATATCAGAGTCAGTATGCCAGTCGAACAGCCCATCTGGGGAAGCTCGCCGTTGACGTGTTCATCGCCTATGCTCATCTCGGTGTCGGCGAAGTCGTTATGGATCTCGGAGTTAGGTTGTTGTTGGTGCAGATCTCGGAGTCGACGTGGTTGTCGATATGAGTTTCGGGCTCATCGAAGTCGCTGAGGGAGATCCCACAGTCGAAGCTATCCTCGAGTGGAAGATTGAGCTCGGGATCGTTTGTGCGGTATGCTGATTCAGCCTCCTCACCTTGGAGTTCTTTCGCAATGAACTCGTTGATCTCTCGAGTCGACATGGTTGTTGCAGACGAGCAGGCTTGGAGGATCGACGATGGTATGGACGCAGTTGATGGATCCGCAGTCGAAGGAGCCGCAATCGATGGAGCCTCGGGTGCGGAAGTCGCGAGTTGGCGTGGATCTGTCAAGTCCTGCATACCAAGCTTGTTTACGAAAAAATTGAACGAACCAACGGTTAAACCCAAACCTGACTCGAGACCAGCGAACGTCTCCTGGAATTCTGGCGAGTGTGGCTCGAAGTTCATCAGAGGATCTGATGTGCTTTTTGCAGGTGAAGCTGGCGTGCTGCCGTTTGTCGAGTGAGTCGGCGAGTTGCCGTGTGCCGCCCGAGTCGGCGAGTTCTGGTTTGTCGATGCAGCCGGCGAGTTGCCGTTTGTAGATGCGATCGGCGAGTCGCCGTTTTCCGATGGAACCGAAGAAACCGTGAGTCCAGCACTATTCTTTCCCACAGACGGCGCCAATTGACGAGGGGTTAACTCATCAAATCCCATGGTTAAGGACCTAGGGTTGAGATTACGAGGGAGAGAACGTGGTAGAGCTGGTTGTTTCATCGGCTGACAAGCAAAAGCTGGGATTTACCCAGGTTCAGGCCTCCGGAGAGTAACACCCTACTTCCTGCTTGTCTGGTATTGATCTGGTGTGTATATGCGAGCTACAATGGGGTCCTGGCGAGATGTCGATCTCGCTAGGGTTTTGGTGGTTCGAGTATTGCGTGTCCTAGATCGGCGGCCCTCCCAGCCTTTATATAATAGGCTGGGTCTCGGGAGTTCGCAACCGACCCTGTTTACATGTAAGGAAAGTCTAAACCGACTATGCCTATGTCTAATCTTGGAGGGTACTCCATCTTGTTGGGCATTTCGTCATGGGCTTCATGTAGGCTCTTGATAGTTGGGCCTTAGTCGACACGTGTACCAGGTACCCTTATGGTAGGGTACACGGGATGTATATCCTTGTCAGATAGCATGCCTAAAGAAGATGTTGGCCAAGTCATTTGAAGTCAAGGATATGGGCTTTCTTCATTATTTCCTGGGATTCGAGGTTGTATATGGATCACAAGGTATTTACTTATCGCAAAGGAAATATAAACTTGATTTACTCGTTGAAACTGGCATGCTAAATTGTAGACCAGAGACCACTCCAATTGAGCAGAACCATCGCATTCAAGAAGAATCAGGTGATTCAGTAGACAAGCATCAGTACCAAAGGTTAGTTGGTCGCTTGATTTACCTGTCACATACAAGGCCGGACATTGCTTATGCTGTTAGCATTGTAAGTAGATATATGCATGATCCCAAATCTCGTCATCTGGATGCGGTTCATAGGATCTTGAGGTATCTCAAGAGTTGTCCAGGGAAAGGTATCTTGTTCTCAAATCATGGACATCTAATAATAGAGGGATATACTGATGCGGACTGGGCAGGGTGCTTGGATGATAGGAAATCAACATCTGGATATTGTGCATTTGTGGGTGGTAACCTTGTGAGCTGGAGAAGTAAAAAACAGAGTGTGGTTGCTAGATCCACCGTTGAAGCTGAATTTAGAGCTATGGCCTCTGGTCTATGTGAGCTAATGTGGCTGAGGATTTTATTATCTGAACTTCAGTTATTTGGTGGTGTACCTCTGAAGCTCTATTGTGATAATCAAGCAGCCATTAACCTAGTGCATAACCCAGTCCAACATGATAGGACTAAGCACATCGAGATCGATAGACATTTTATTAAAGAAAAACTAGACGAGGAAACACTTCATGTGTCTTATGTAAAGTCTGTAGAATAGTTAGCTGATATTTTTACTAAAGGTGTTAGCGTTGTACCATTTAGTGAAACTTGTGGCAAGATGGGGCTCATTGATATCTTCGCCCCACCTTGAGGGGGTGTGTTGTGAGGGTTAGAGTTGTAAAAAGGTGTGTGTTATGTGGGTCAAAATGTAAGAATTCCTCCCCTGTATATCTCCGTGTGAAGGAATGAAGAGGAGCGAGGTTCCAGAAATTTCCCCAAAGTTCAACAGAAAAGAACAGGATTACTTTAGATGTCAGGTGGGAGTGAGGGACCCTGCAAAAATTCCAATGACTGCAGAAGTAACGGATGAGGAACTAATGATACATGAGGTGGGCTTTCAATTGGAATCGATAATATCTCCTGGGTGGTACAGAGAAAGTTTTAGTGCAAAAAGAGTAAACAGGGATGAAGAAGGTAATGATGCAGCTCAGAGTAAAGAGAAAGAGGATAATGGGGCAAAGAAAACCAAAACTGCTGAAGAGAACGTTGGAGGGAATAAAGGAGGAAATGTTGATGGGGGCTCAGTTGGTACTAGAGATGTAGGATCATCGAGGGCAGTGACAACAGCGGGACTGGGGAAAGAAACAAGCAAGTTGAGGTAGGAGTAACAGAAGATGAAGATAAGTCAGATGCTAACAAGGGAGGGGAAAAGACAAATAACAGGCTTGTTCTTGGCAGTTTATCACTAAGTGAGTTTGAAAAAATGCAGGAAAATGGACCCAGTTCGGTGAGCAATGTGGAGAAAACAGTAATAGCAACATGTGTGCATGTGGAGCAATTGTTGTTGAAGAACACTGAGAATGCTCTACCCTGACAGAAACAACTGACTTTGAAAATATCAAAGAGGTGCCAGATAGTCAAGTGGAGAAGGAGAACGAACGAGTTGACATACCTGAAATTGAAGATCTAGAGGATGAGGAATCTGATGATGCTGAAACACAGGGTACTCCCTTTGATGTACAAATAGCTAGAGCAGCTCGTGGGGAGCTGTATGCAGACAAAGTGAAGAAGGCTCAAAAGAAGCAGGGAGGGGCTTTTGATGAAGATGGGACTCAGCTGGTAAGAAGATCAAATAGGTTTGAAGGGCTAGCGGGACAGAGAGTGGAGGACCTAGCAGTGGAGAGGCAGAAGGCAAGGAACTTATGTGCTGATGGAGGTAATAACATACATTCTTTTTTAGAAATTCCGAATAATTCTTTAGCTGAAATGTCGAGTTTAATTGGTATTGATTTGGGCATTGCCATGGATTTGGTGGAAACAAATGTGGACTTAATGAAAAAAATGGAAGAAGCTCGTTTAAGTTTATATATGAAAAATATAGAATTGAGGAGAATGCTCCTGTTCATTCTGCAACACCTAATGATAATGCAGTTGATCGGATGTTAGAGGATTTTGATTCAGACTATGAACCTGACTCAGATGATGAAAAAATAGACAGATATTTGGACAAGTACCAAAAATCTTCGTCTGGAAAGAAAAATAGAAATGGGGGAACACCAGATATGATCTGTGAGAAACCCAGGGTTGAAGTTGGTAGAAAAACTCCCAAAAAGAAATCATGATAGGTTTCATTTGGAATTCTAGAGGGATTGGGAAAATAGAGAAACAAAGATCTCTTAGGGAAAATTTATTTGAGAAACGTTTAGATTTCATTGGCATACAGGAAACAATGAAGAATGACTTCACTGTTACAGATCTAGCAAATTTAGATGGGCGGCAAGATTTCCTATGGAAATGGTCTGCTCCACAGGGGAGGTCGGGAGGTATTTTGGTGGGAATTCGAGCAGATTCTTTTGAGTTGTTCGAGCATGAAAATGGAGAACATTTTGTAAGATTGCTTGTTGGTGATAGAAAGAACAAATTCAAATGGAACCTGGTAGTGGTGTATGGTGCAGCCCAACCTGAGAAAAGGGTGGGTTTTCTGACCGAATTATCAAGAATGTGTCAGGATAGCAAACTACCTATCTTGGTGGGTGGGGATTTCAATATAATAAGAAAGGAAAGTGAAAAAAAATAAGAAAGGAGGATAGTCTCATTGGAGTTTCCTTTTTAATGCAATTATTGAACAAAATGGGTTGATGGAGTTAAATTTAACTGGGCGTGCTTTTACCTGGAGCAATGATCATGTAGTACCCACTTTTGAAAAGCTTGATTGTATTCAGGTGTCCCCTGACTGGGAGGAAAGATATCCACTAGCAATTGTGACAGCTTTTGATCGTGGGCTTTCAGATCATGCTCCTTTGATTTTAGATGCAGGTAAAGAAAATGTGCCGCCTTCTATCTTTCATTTTGAAAATGCTTGGTTTCTAAAGGAGGGCTTTGTAGAATTGGTGTGTAATAGTTGGCTGAAACCAGTAAAGGTAGTTGGAAGCCTTAATATCTGGCATTTTAAGCTAACGAGACTGAGGTAGGAACTAAAAGGTTTTAACAAAAATGCTGCGGGCGAATACAGAAAGATGAAAAAGGAATTCTTAGAGAGACTGATAGAGATTGATTTGATTGCTGAGCAAAATGGGCTGACGCTAGACTTATATGAAGAAAGGAAAAAAATAACTGTACAATTAAAAAATTTAATGCGGCGAGAGGAAATGGCTTGGCTTCAAAGATGCAAAGAAAAAGAGATAAAAGAAAGAGACTCTAACACAAGATATTATCATGCCAAAGCCAATGGCCGTAGGCGAAGGAATATGATAATTGCGTTAAAAGATGGGATAGGGATATAATTGGCCAGAAAAACTTGGAACTTTATATCACTGATTTCTATAAAAATCTGTTTGGTCAATCTGAGGTCTTAATGTGTCCAATGCTCCAAAAATAAATGAACAAGTTGCTGCTGAGCTGGTTACTCCTTTTCATGGGAAGAGTTAAAGGAGGCCATTTTTAGCATGGAACATAACAAATCGCCGGGCCCGGATGGCTTCACGGCGGAATTTTATCAAAAATTTTGGGAATTAATTAGATATGATTTTAAGGCTATGGTTGATGACTTTTATTCTGGTAGTTTGGCAATAGAAAGACTCAATTATGGAATCATTACGCTGGTGCCTAAATGCAAAGATCCGTTGGACGTGCGAAAGTTTCGACCTATCTGCTTGTTGAATGTAAGCTTTAAGATCATGACTAAAATGTTGATGAATAGATTGTCACCTATAGTAAGCCCAGTTGTGAGTATGACTCAAACGGCTTTCTTGAAAAACAGATTTATAATGGAGGGAGTGCTGATTTTGCACGAAACTCTAAACTCGCTTCATGTGGATAAGAAACCTGGTATTATGTTCAAAGTTGATTTCGAGAAGGCGTATGACAAAATTAAGTGGCCGTTTGTAATGCAAATGTTTGAAACTGAAAGGATTCCCAGATAGGTTTTGTGATCTAATCATGAAAACTATTCGGGGGGGACATGCTGCTGTTAAATTTAATGGCAGCTTGGGAAAATATTTTATGACTTATCAAGGTTTGCTCCAGGGGGACCCCCTGTCTCCCATCCTTTTTGACCTGACGGTAGATGGTTTGGCCCTTTTGATTGAAAATGCAAAAAATCAAGGGTTTATCCATGGGGTCATGCATGAGTTTGTGGATGGTGGCTTAGCTTTGCTCCAATATGCGGATGATACACTTTTTTTATTAGATAATGATGTGAGAAGTGCTCAGAATTTAAAGTTCCTACTTTGTGTCTTTGAGCAAATGTCGAGACTTAAGATAAACTTTGATAAAAGCGAACTTTATTGTTTTGGAGAAGCTGAAAATCAACACAGGCAGTATGAAATGATTTTTTCATGTGCCTCGGGGGATTTACCATTGAGATATTTGGGGATTCCAGTAGACAAAAAGAGAATTCTAAAAAAGAATTGGAATAAAGCTGAGGAAACAATGGAAGGCAAGCTTGGGTGCTGGCAAGGGAAGTTTTTGGCCATTGGTGGCAGAGTGGAGTTAATTAAATCTAGTTTGGGTAGTATACCTCCATATATGTTGTCTTTCTACTTTGCACATGTGGGTGTCTTGAAACGGTTTAACTTTTTTCAATCAAGATTTTTGTGGGGTGAGGATCAGGGGATCAGGAAATATCATCTTGTTAATTGGCCCACGGTCTGTCTGCCGAAGGATTATGGGGGTTTGGGTATTTTGGATTTAAAATACATGAACATTGCCCTGTTGGGGAAATGGCTGTGGAAACTTGAAACTGAGATTGGACTGTGGTAAAATTTGTTGAGGAAAAAGTATTTGAATAAAAATACCCTTTCTGGGGTCTCTTTTAAACCAGGGGATTCTTGGTTCTGGCATGGTTTAATGAAGGCGAAAAAAGATTTTTAGAAATGTTGCTACAAGGTAGTGGGAAATGGGAAGGATACTCTTTTTTGGGAGGATCAATGGCAGGGAGATAGCTCCTTTTCCATTAGATTCAAGCAGCTATATGATATCTGCACTACCACAGACATTACTGTGGAAAGTGTAATATTATCTGGTGGAGATTGTTTAAAATTTAGAAGAACTTTGACAGGAGCTACGCTTGATATGTGGGACGAGATGAGGAAAATATGTACAGACGTACGCCTTGTGGAATCAAAAGACATGATCAAGTGGAAACTCAGTAGTAAAGGTTTCTCGGTGAAGTCTTTCTACAGCTTTTTGAAAGCAAAAAGTGTCAAATTCCCGCATAGATTTTTATGGAAAGTGAATTTACCTAGCAAAATCAAAGTTTTCTTATGGTTGTTGGCGCGCCATAGTGTCCTGACAAAAGATGTGATGGCACATCGTGGGTGGGAGGGAAATATAACATGCCAATTTTGTAACCTGAATGAGGATGCAGGTCACCTGTTCTTTAGGTGCCCTGTTGCCAGATATACATGGAATGTCGCTAGGTGTGCTTTCGGCTTTCGAGACACTCCTAACTCGATTGACCATCTTTTTGGAGGATGGAAAAACAGTTTCATTAAACAGGAACGGGACCTGATTATGGTTGGAGTTGCAGCTATCTTGTGGTCGATCTAGAAGAGACGAAATAATGCGTGCTTTCGATCAATTAGACCTCAAGACCCCGTGGCGATCACAAGTACTGTCAGTCACTGGATTTCTTCTTGGTCTATTTTGCAGAGAAAGGAACGAAGGCAAGAAGCTCTCAGTTGGGGAGCCAGATTGTACGCGCGGTTGTCAAGTGAGGTCTTCCAGGCGGCGAGAGGCTGGCGTCCAGCGACAAGGAGGTTGCTGTGAAGGAGTAAAAAGTAGCGAAGGGAGAGAAAGAGGCAAGAGGGAGCTGTGTTGAGAGGAGCGGGAAGCTAAAGTCCTCTGTTTCTATCTGAGTTGTAGCTGGTCTTTCCTATTCTGTAATAAGAAAGTCAGAAGGTTAGAGTTTCCAGGATTATGCGTATTGCTTATCCCCTTTCCCACCTTTGCTGTGTGGAGGGACCTTGTTCTGTTTAGTTAGAGACTCCTTAGCTCCAGCTCCCGTTTGGAGACTGTAGTTTTAGGCGCCCTGACGGATGTTTGCTTTTCCTTATTTTACTTTTCTTGTACTGAACCTTGTAGTGCGGTTTCGTTAATGAAATCGGGGGTCACCCTAGTTCAAAAAAAAAAGCTCTTGCATGTGGGAAGCAGGTTAGCTGCACCGTACATGTAGCCAGGGATGAATTGCCGGGATTTGTTAAGCCCAGTCGGAGATCAGTCGAGCCGGCAAATCATTCTTGGCTACGTGTTTGCCTCCTTTTCTCATGCCGGAGCGAAGATGTGATCAGATCGTCGACATGGTGATTCCAGAAAG
Source organism: Poa pratensis (assembly GCA_947311845.1). Taxonomy (NCBI): domain Eukaryota; kingdom Viridiplantae; phylum Streptophyta; class Magnoliopsida; order Poales; family Poaceae; genus Poa; species Poa pratensis. The sequence goes on from CAMZMU010000079.1 coordinate 23,707,565, forward strand.
TCCAAGGAGTAGCACACAAGCCACAAACAGGTAAGCCAAAGTATCCAATCTCCATTCCCCCGACATCGCCAGTTTTGCCTTTTGCTTCCTTCTCAGAAATCTGGTTTCCCTTTGCTGGGGAATGGAGATTACATAGTTTTTTTTCCTTACGCGTGACTTTGTTTTTTTTTTTGCGGAGAATAAAGGTGATATATTAAAACTTTGCTCTTACAGACAGATCCAGAAAGAAAAAGAAATTACAACGAAGTCCAACTTCTTCCTCCTCCGGAACTCGCCGACGCCGACGCACAGAGGCCGTCGGTGGCGCGCCGCTGCCGCTGCTCCTTGAACCATCTTTAAGCGGAGTCAGCCTCCTGGCCAGCGGGAAGTCGCCGAGCGTCGAATCCGAGGATCCTACCGCTACAGACGCCGCCGACGACGCAGAGCTTCGAAAGAACACCTCCATCTTCATTTTCTGAAATTTCTCACACCAGATCCGCCGCCGACGAAGCAGCCACGGATCCACCACCCCATCACGGCACCGCACGAGCTCACCACCGTCCCTGGGGAAGAAGACGGCGCGGAGACGACCAGCTCGCAGGACGGGAAACTCCACCACAGGCCGCCGGCGTCGCCATCTTGCCAGCCACCTGCACTTTGTTTGTCATGTACTGAATCAGTTTTAAAATTTGTAATCGTGCAGCAAAGGCCTATTAGCTCAGCTGGTTAGAGCGTCGTGCTAATAACGCGAAGGTCGCAGGTTCGAGACCTGCATGGGCCAAATTTATTTCTAACAACGGAGAGCGAGCCTGTTCAAAAAAAAAAAAACAACGGAGAGCGAGGATTCATGCCAGTAGGGAGCCAGCCCCCACGCTGTCCCGGCGCGAGCGAGATTTTTTTTTTGAAACAGCATCTGATTCAGGTTGAAACGTTTGTTCTCGGTGATTTGTTTTCTTTCTCGTACAATACCCACGTTGAGTCCATTGCGTTGGTAATTTTTTTCCTTTTTTCCGGAGGAAGAAATGGTAATTTTTTTCCTTCGGTTGGCTGATTAACTGAGCTGCTTAAGTACAAATTAGTCGAAAGCAAATCGGATTATATTGCACATTTGTGACATGATCTAGTCTGTCAATTGTGATCATCATCAGCGACGGCGTCCAAACTCCAAAGGGAAGACAGAGAGGGACGACGAGTCATATCCTCTGCAGTGCTCGCCGAGGAGCAGGAAACGGCGGATCAACGACGACGGTTCCTCCTTTTCCATCCTCCTCGGACGAACTCCTCGACGAGGATCCTTCGGCTGCTGTCCTTGTCCGACCACGCCGTGTTCCAGCGGTAGAGCGCCGCCCTCCGCGACATCCCGCACCTCTGATCCCCCACGTGGCTGTCCAGGCTCGGCTACTACGTCAGCCTCGCCATCGCCCTACCGCACGACGCCACTGCATGCCGTTTGGTACTTCCACAACTCGTTCGCCCTTCAACCCTGCGGAGGACTGACTCGCTCGGCGGCAGCCATTCTTGCTGGAAGCCTTAACCCTGAAGAGCGAAGAGGATCATGCTGTCGTCATGGACGAACCTGCAAGGCGAGATAACACCGATCGTGGTGTCTTCATCACCTGACCAGGGAACCGGCTTCGTGGTGGCCGCCGTCGTGGAGAACTGAAGGCGTCGACGCAGCGGCCGGAAGAAGGTCGCCGTCTGCCGTCCGGGCGACGGTTCCTGGCAGTGGCAGACGATCACGGCGATATCGCCTTCTACGAGGGCAACCTCCACGCGCTCACGACGTTAGAGGATTTCGTGATGTTCGACTCCCAAGAACTGGAGCTGCTGCACCGCAAGCCGTGGAGGCCGGACGAGAAGAAACTGAGCTCGTCGTAGCCGCCAACGCTTTCCACGGTGCGCCGGGCAGTGGATGGCATCGGCGCTCACTCCAGAGATGCTGCTTCTACACTTCTTGCCGGAGATCTTGCCGGAGGAGCGAGACAAGTTATGCGGTTGCGTCGGGCCGTGTGGACAGCGTCGGCGCTTGCTCCAGAGAAGCTGCTCCTACGTACCCATCTGTTCTAGGGTTAAATTTTCACGGTGTTGTCTTTGACGATCACATGCGGCTTGTCCCCTATGATCTTGTAAGTCTGATCACATATAGTTAGCAAAATACATAGATGCACCAATACCAGACAACTCTATTTGGTAAAAGAAAAAACACAGCTAGATTTCGATAAGCCGGGTGAAGGCCATGTTGTTTTTACGGGACCTCCTTTTGTGAGTGTCAGAGTTTTGGTTATCGGCCGGGAAATCCCGTTACCGGTTAGTAACCGGATATCTCGAGCACCCCGAGGAAATGGCCATACGGGGCAAAAAGATTCAAAAATAAATAAATAAATTCGGTAAATTGGTCAAACTGGGAACCAACAATTTTTAATTTTCGAATTTTAGTTTTCAAATTCGTCTGGTCACCAGTCAGGATTTTCCGGTAGCCGCGGTACTTTGAGTACGAAAGGTTGCAATCAAGGGTGTAGGCATGTGAAGGTTCGGCCGGAAGGACAAGATCTCTTGTCACATTTCTTAGTTACCGAGGCCACAAACAAGGGCTAAAAAGGAGTTGAAGACTAAGAATGGGGAAAATCGGAGCGACAAACCAACTGATCCATACATGCCCGAATAGGGGGCACAACAAGTGCATGGGAGGGCGATAAGCGCCAACAAGCTCCGACAGCCAAAGGCGCACGGACGGGAGCATGGAAATAAAGTGAAACAGCAGGGGCCTAAGGCCAACACACGGGGAGGGGATACATACTACCAGCTCCGGCAACTCTAGGGTCCGCAGACGAGATCTGGGAGTTTAGGACGACGGAGCAAATGCAGGCACCTCATCAGGTTCAGGGGCGCCCCCATGTTCTCCATCAGGCCAAGGAGATACATTACTTGAATGATCTCTCTATGTCGATTACAAACCGATACTTGACGTCCCGCTTGACAAGCCTCTCCAGAGCCTCGTTGATGTAATCCATTTTTATCAACTCAGTCTCTGGGTAGATTTTGTTTGCCGCGCAGAAGTTGATCATCTCCTGTATGTCCTTGGTGCCTCCGGTCACACTGCCAGCTATACTTCGCGCACCTGCACAAGTTCAGATTAATCAATTATTTACTGGTAAACTTTTCACTCGACAACTGGAGTATACAGTAATATATTTCGACTGCATCGGTAACGAAGAAAGAAGGTGTACCCAGGTTAAGTGTTGCAGGATTCACTCTGATTTCTCCTGGAAAGCTGAGTAGCGCCAATACACCACCAACTTTCAGAAGCGCGAGATAAGGGTCGAATGGGTGGTCACCAGCGGCAGTATCAACAATGAAGTGCAGGGAGTTTTTCAGGGACTGGATGCACAAGTAAATCATTTCGTCGTTATTCTCAATAATTCGAAAGCATTGCACAAAGTATTAAAGCACCCCGAACCTAGCTATTTTGAAATATATGTGCACTATCTAGGTTCAACTGTAACAGACTCAACTTATGTGGCAACTTAGATTTAAAGGATCGATGTTCAATATATGCACATATACCTCCATCTTTTTTTCATCTGATGATATCACAAAATTATCTGCACCAAGAAGGTTGATAGCTTCATCTCTCTTTGATTCACTTGTACTGAAAACTGTCACCTTCAGTCCAAAGGCCTTCCCAAATTTTACTGCCATGTGACCCAACCCACCAAGACCAATGACACCCAGTGACTTTCCTGGTTGGTCCATGTTATGTCGCTTCATTGGAGTGTACACAGTGATTCCAGCACAAACCAAAGGTGCTGCCTTTTCCAGTGGGTAGCCATCAGGTATTTTGAAGCAGTACCTGCAACCAACATGAACCAATTTTACATGTTGCATAGCAGTACATAGTTTTCCCATCCAGAACAAAATTCATCATCCATACCGTTCATGAACTACAATATGATTGGAGTATCCACCCTTTGTGACGGTACCATCTGTATCAACACCATTGAAAGTGAAAACAAATTTTGAACAGTGGTTCTCGAGAAAGCTATTGCAGTTCTCGCAGTCACGGCATGAATTCACATATGGCCCAACGCCCACATGGTCTCCCACTTTGAAGTTCTTGACGTCTGAACCAACCACGGTTACAATTCCAGCAATCTCGTGCCTGCACCATGCATGCATGTTGAACCCGACTTAATTAGAACATAATTAAACCTTTACTTGTAGTACAATACACTAGTAAACCAGTTGGAGACAAACAAAAAATGTATTAATTAATTATCTGTTTCTCTGTTCTTTGGGATCTCACCATATGTTGTACTTCCTCTCTATTGCAATGAAAAGCAAGCCCAACTGCCATTTCGTCAAAAATAAGAAATGCATTGATTTATTTCCTCAAATATAACGGTCTAGAAAACTTACCCAGGGACTAAAGGGTACACCGAGTCATTGTGCTGATTTCTTGACCAGATAACATCAGCGTAACATACTCCGCAGTGTGTGATTCTCAAAGAAACATCGTCACGTCGTACAACCCTGGTAATCAATCAGGATATCATGAGAATTAGCTTAGGACAAAACTAACTTTGCAAGAAACAATCATACATACAATCCTTTGTATGTATGTAAGATTTGAGGTGTTTAACTTTATAACCTGTTTTTTTCTGAATAAAGGATATTTTGTGAAACACCTCAACGTCCAAACCAACAGCTAGCCTGCAAGAGGTTCTCAACCAGTGATTCGACTCGCCATTTGTTCCAAGAGGTCTGGTTATGCATGACCATCTAGAGATGCAAGTGGGTCATCATTAGGCTACCCTCTACCCTCTTTAGTTCCAAAAAATGAACTAACTTTTTCAAAATGTTGATGTCGTTGGTACAATTAGTTCAATTTTTCTGAACTAATGAGGTTAAATGGTACGCTAATAATGACCCACCTGCATCTTTATGACCATCCAACATACTAACCTTAAGTAATCCATCATATGTCACACCAAGATAAGTAAGAGGGCCAGAAAGTGATCCGAATAACAGTCGTTCAAGTAGCAAAACAAAGGTCTCTATTCATAATAGTTACATATAGCGGCGATGAGTAACTCAACTAGCTAGCTAGTAGTACGTACATGAATAAAAAGTCTAGATTCGGAGATTAACAAAGACGCCCGGCCTATTAATCATCAAAGCACAAAGAGGAAACAAATTGCATTACCAGCAGTATATACTGAGAAGAAGATGCATATATATGTATGAAGTGGTTATTTTGTCTTGGCAAATCACAACCACAACCAGGGAGTTTACCTACGGTTGAAGCTGTATGGGGAGAGTACCCCGGAAGGATCTCTCGCCGCCCAAGCATTGCACTCGGATTCACCAGCCATTCGTACGTACCTCTAGAGCTTCGGAAGATCTTTCTCTTAGCTAGGGAGAAGAGATGTTTGCAGCCGACTCCTCTATAGCTTCGGAAGAGCTGCGAGTTAAATAGAGATCTATGTGCCCCTTGGACGTGTGCTGAGCCCTGACGTGGCTTGTTTCAGTCCTTAGGCTTGTTTGACTCCACGAATATGGTCTCCATTTCTCTTAGCCAGCGCAGCCCACGTTGCACTAGTGTTTTTCTTTTTGTTGATATTTATCCACAAAGAAAACTCAAATTAAGCATTATTGGGCCTTCATAAAAGATCGTGAATGACTTGCCGTAGGATTTCTCGTACCTAGAGCTGATCAAGATGAAACTGTTTGGTCCACTGAACTAGCTCTTGGGGCCACATACATCGTATATAGAAAAATGACTTTTCTTCTCTTATTGCCCCCACATGCACATGCACATGCACAGCTTTCTTCTAGTCCCGTCTCTCTCACTCAGTCACCACACCAACTGAGCACAATCATCCTAGCCGACGTTAGCAGATATTTTGGGTAAGCGCTTGATATTTTGGAGAAATTAGGGGTGAGGGTCAAATAGACAGCAGATACCTTGTTGAAGGTAGTTAGTTTTGAACAATATATGCTACTGCAAAGTTATGTAAAAAAGTTTAATTTCGGTGCTAAAAAAGATTTTTCATGAGACATCGTTTTAATCTTTTTTACATAAGGTATAAAATGTCCCTTTTTGCGAGACTTTGTGTGCGCACATATTTTAGATGGCCCTACTTACATTACAAAGAAGTAATAGAATGTGAGTCTGGCACCCGGGCAGCGCAATGCCTGCTTTGTCTTTGCCTTTCTTATCGACAGGGGTAAACCTTCCTTTTTATGGAAAAAAATGACTGTTGTTATTTTCTATTCTTTCACCCAACAGAATGCAAAGACATATTCTCTCACGAGCCACGGGGGAAACCATCTTTGGATTTGCCCAAGATTTTTGGAATTCATTTATTTCTTGCTGGGGTGGCTTTAGCACATTTCATTTAATGGATTTTTATGCTCTTGGGATATGTGTATCACATACAAGGCGTAAAATCCAACATGGAGTGCAGAAGTGTTTGATCCTTTTGTTCCTCAGGGAAGATGGAGCCATTGGAGGAGCCACGTCAGGTTGGGCGATTTTGGATGATCTCTCCGAAAAGAGATGAGATGACGTCGAGGTCGCCGAAAGTGCAAGTTTGACGTCTGGCCGTCTGGGTGCTCGTCGTCTATATTCGGGTTTCTCTAACGCTGTTGTTTATCGTTGGATGATGGAGTTTTGATCGCCTGGACTGAAAGATTGAGTTTCTTCATTTGAAGGAAGAAGCAAGAGCTAGGATTTTACAAGTATGTGTCTTGAAATTTGTGAAATGTTGTTACCTCATGTTGCAAGGATTGGTGACCTTTCTAGTTTTATGAACTCAAGCAAATTTGTATTGTGTTGTATTTTGCAGATTCACCCAAGAAAGATGAACTCAAGCAAGTTCCCGATGTCAACGTCGAAAAATTGGCTCATTTAACTCTCAGCTGTTTCTGTAGAAGCTGCAAAGTTTGTTCTGACTTTTGTTCGTCCTCGTCTTGATTGGTTAATAATGGAAGATGAAAACTACAATTAAAATGGATCAGGGTCCTCGGATTCATTGTTTTGAGGTTTAAAGCGGTCGTATCCGCCATTCGATTAGATAGAATAGAAAGTTATTTACAGAATTTTAGACTAAGGAAAAATCCCTTTACAGGTAAAGGAAAACTACGAGTCTCCCGGATCATGCGTGAAGAGAGAGAGAGATACAAATGATATTCTCATTTTCTTTTGGTCATTTCAGGGAGTAAAACCTTCTTGATGAAGACGACGCGAAACAACGAGTTGAGGTGGCATCTCCTGGATGAAGCGACCGTGTCACACGGTGTGGCGTGACGAAGACAACATCCGAAATCTAGCCTAGTTGATGAAGATTTCGAGTGTTTCCTTGAGATCGTTGAAGACCGGTGCGTAAGGGAGTGACAAACTACTCCGCCTGATACATTTTAATTGTCGCCGAATCAAATGTAGTTCTAGATATATCGGATTTAAAGATAATTAATATGAATCGTGGGAGTAATAAACCGTGGTTTGTGTGGCAGGGCATCATTTTTAAAGTGTGCTAGCTTGTTGGTGCGTTAATAACAAACTAACAAACCCTGGCACGTGTGATGAGATGGCTTGGTTTGTTGTGAATTGGCATTTAGTTTGTAGTTAGACTAAGTCTGACACCGGGTGACATAAAAAAGTTGTGGCATAACCACAAATTTAGTTTGAATAGACAATATTATATTATATCAGATTTGCTAATTCTAAGTCGGCTGAGAAAATTCTCAGTCGCCTCCGTAACCATTGGATTTTTGTGTCGTGATTTGTGCTGATCTGAGAGTTGCACATGATTTGCAACTGTGTGTAACCGACTGAGATTTAGTTAATTTTTAGTCGACTACTTGACCGTTTGATAACTCCGCCTATGTTGTCTCAACATAGCCGGTCCCAAGCCCGGATAAAGGAGGAGGGTTGTGATAGGCTTGGCAAGCCAACGGAAAAAACCCAGCCACTCTTATGGAGATGAAACCCAAAAGAACTTCGTTGGGGCGTAACCCTCTTAGCGACGCGCCATATCGGAACCCGGGTGTGGTGTCAAATGGGCCAGGGCCGGGCCGCCACCCCCTTGGTGGCGCGCCGTATCTTGATCTGGATACGGTGATAAGTGAGCAAGGATCGGGTCGTCGCATCCTTAGTGGCGCGCTGCATCGACGCCCGGGTGTAGTGAAAAATGAGCAAGGGTCTTCGCATTTGACTCGACGAGTGCGGAGGGTAAGGAAGTTAGCCGAGCCTAGGAGGATCCGCTTAGGTAGCTGGAACGTAGGGTCCCTGACGGGCAAGTTACGGGAGTTAGTTGATACGGCGATAAGGAGGCGTGTTGATGTCCTATGTGTCCAAGAGACCAAATGGAAGGGACAGAAGGCGAAGGAGGTGGAGGATACCGGCTTTAAGCTGTGGTACACGGGGACAACCTCAAACAAAAATGGGGTAGGCATCTTGATCAACAAGAGCCTCAAGGATGGAGTAGTGGACGTCAAGAGGCAAGGAGACCGGATTATCCTAGTCAAGCTGGTTGTTGGGGACTTGGTTCTCAATGTTATCAGCGCGTATGCCCCGCAAGTAGGCCACAACGAGAGCACCAAGAGAGAGTTCTGGGAAGGTCTCGAGGACTTGGTTAGGAGAGTACCTACTGGTGAGAAGCTCTTCATAGGAGGAGACCTCAATGGCCATGTGGGTACATCTAACACAGGTTTTGAAGGGGTGCATGGGGGCTTTGGCTATGGCATCAGGAACCAAGAAGGGGAGGATGTCTTAAGCTTCGCCCTAGCCTACGACATGGTCGTAGCTAACACCCTCTTTAGAAAGAGAGAATCCCACCTAGTGACTTTCAGTAGTGGCCAACACTCTAGCCAGATCGATTTTGTTCTCTCCCGAAGAGAAGATAGACGCGCTTGCCTTGATTGTAAGGCGATACCTGGAGAGAGTGTTGTCCATCAACATAAGCTGGTGGTGGCTGACTTCCGTTTTTGGATTCGTGTCCAGCGGGATAAGCGCCCAAAAGTTGCTAGAACAAAGTGGTGGAAGTTAAAGGGAGAGGCAGCTCAAGCTTTTAAGGAGAGGGTTTTTAAGGAGGGCCCTTGGGAGGAAGGAGGCGATGCAAACAGTATGTGGATGAGGATGGCGACTTGCATTCGGAAGATTGCATCAGAGGAGTTTGGGGTGACCAGGGGAAGTAGAAGGGATGCTAAGGATACCTGGTGGTGGAACGTTGAGGTCCAGAAGGCTATTAAGGAGAAGAAGGATTGTTTCAGACGCCTACACCTGGACAGGAGCGCAACCAACATGGAGATATACAAGGGGGCAAAGAAGGCCGCAAAGCGAGCGGTGAGCGAGGCAAGGGGTCGGGCGTATGAGGACCTCTACCAGCGTCTAAACACGAAGGAAGGCGAAAGAGACATCTATAAGATGGCGAAGACGAGAGAAAGGAAGACGAGGGATGTCAACCAAGTCAAATGCATAAAGGACGGAGCGGATCAACTCCTCGTGAAGGACGAAGATATCAAGCGTAGATGGCGAGAGTACTTCGACGACCTGTTCAATGGAGAGAATGAGAGCTCTACCATTGAGCTAGACGATTCCTCCGATGATACCAGCCGACGCTTTGTGCGGCGTATCCAGGAGGCTGAGGTTAGGGAGACTTTGAAGAGGATGAAAGGAGGCAAGGCAATGGGCCCTGATGGTATCCCCATCGAGGTGTGGAGAGGCCTTGGAGACATAGCGATAGTATGGCTAACTAAACTTTTCAACCTCATTTTTCGGTCAAACAAGATGCCCGAAGAATGGAGGCGGAGTACATTAGTGCCAATCTTCAAGAACAAGGGGGATGTTCAAAGTTGCACTAATTACCGTGGAATCAAGTTGATGAGCCATACAATGAAGCTATGGGAGAGAGTCATTGAGCACCGTTTAAGAAGATTGACAAGCGTGACCAAAAATCAATTTGGTTTCATGCCTGGGAGGTCTACCATGGAAGCCATCTTCTTGGTACGACAACTTATGGAGAGATACAGGGAGAAGAAGAAGGATCTTCATATGGTGTTCATTGACTTGGAGAAGGCGTATGATAAGATACCACGGAATGTCATGTGGTGGGCCTTGGAGAAACACAAAGTCCCAACAAAGTACATTACCCTCATTAAGGATATGTATGATAATGTTGTGACAAGTGTTCGAACAAGTGATGGCGACACCGATGACTTTCCAATTAAAATAGGACTGCACCAGGGGTCAGCTTTGAGCCCTTATCTCTTTACTTTGGTGATGGATGAGGTCACAGGGGATATACAAGGAGATATCCCATGGTGTATGCTCTTTGCGGATGATGTGGTGCTAATTGACGATAGTCGGGCGGGGGTTAATAGAAAGTTAGAGCTGTGGAGGCGGACTCTAGAATCGAAAGGTTTTAGGCTTAGTAGAACCAAAACTGAGTACATGAGGTGCAGTTTCAGTACTACTAGGCACGAGGAGGAAGAGGTTAGGCTTGATGGACAGGTGGTACCTGAGAAAGACACCTTCCGATATTTGGGGTCTATGCTCCAGAAGGATGGTGATATCGATGAAGATGTGAGTCATCGAATCAAAGCTGGTTGGATGAAGTGGCGCCAAGCTTCTGGCGTCCTCTGTGATAGGAAAGTGCCACAAAAGCTAAAAGGCAAGTTCTATAGGACGGCGATTCGACCTGCGATGTTGTATGGCGCAGAATGTTGGCCGACCAAGAGACGACATATCCAACAGTTAGGTGTAGCGGAGATGTGCATGTTGAGATGGATATGTGGCCACACAAGAAAGGACCGGGTTAGGAATGATGATACACGTGAGAGAGTTGGGGTAGCACCAATTGAAGAGAAGGTTGTCCAACACCGTCTAAGATGGTTTGGTCATATAGAACGTAGGCCTTCGGAAGCGCCATTGCATACCGGACGGATAAAGCGGGATGAGAATGTTAAGAGGGGTCGTGGTAGGCCAAACTTGACATGGGAGGAGTCTGTTAAGAGAGATCTGAAGGATTGGAATATCACCAAAGAACTAGCCATGGATAGGGCTGCGTGGAAGTTAGCTATCCATGTGCCAGAACCATGACCTAGTTTCGAGATCTTATGGGTTTCAACTCTAGCCTACCCCAACTTGTTTGGGAAAAAAAGGCTTTGTTGTTGTTGTTGTTGTTGTACTTGACCGTTTGATTTAGGCTGTGATCCGTGCTAAACTGAGAGTAGCACATGGAATACAATTATAAGCCTTTTTAGCCTTTTAACTCATATGTATCTAGACATGTTTTAGTTCAATATTTGTGGGCCAAAAAGAGGTTTACGTTTAGGAACTGAGGGAGTATTATACATTTATACCTCTCAAAACTGCCGGATTTTTTTCTGAAACGAGCGTATTTTATAAAGTCCAGCCCAGTGGCCTGCCTTTGGCCATTTTTGCTCGTACCGTACCGTCCAAATATCCTGGTCGCCACCCCTGAGCCTGACTCGTCTCGTCGTCCCTCGTCTCCACTTCTCATCTCAATCTCAGTCTTTCTAGGGTTTTTGCTCTAAATCAGTACCTCTCGTTCGCTCGATGGGGAAGGACGGGAAGGGGAAGGAAGCCAAGGGAAAGGGCAAGGCGGCCAGCTCCTCCGACGACGCCGGAGGCGCCAAGGGAGGCAAGGGCAAGGGAAAGGGCGGCAAGGGAGGCGACGACCTCGGCACCTGCACCTTCGTCAAAGGTATCACGGATTCTTCCTTACTCCCCGTTTATGCTGAGATTGGAATGAAACCCAGTGATATTAGGGTGGGGTCTTAGGGTTCTGGGGTTGGGGGCCAGTGCCCCAATTCGCAAGTGGCTGGATTCGCCCGTGATGCTTGGGTTTGGAAATCAGCAGAATTCGTGAAGTCGAGATTCTCTGATTCGATGCCTGTGTTGAAGGCTTGCTTGATTTGAGGCGTAAGTAGTAACTGTTGTATAATTGTATTGTTGTCCTGTGTTTACAGCTAGGCACGTGTTGTGCGAGAAGCAGGGGAAGATCAATGAGGCGTACAAGAAGCTGCAGGATGGCTGGTTGGACAACGGGGACAAGGTCCCTCCTGCTGAGTTTGCCAAGGTAATTGGCAGATTGATAAGCGCCTGCTGGTGTATCCATCTCAGCTCTGAAACTAGTGTAGTACCCTAAAGGAAAAATGTTTGACATTATTCAGGAGTTGAGTGAACCTAGATTATTAGAGGAATTCACCATCTGCAAATTGCATTGTGTGCACATGTTTCACCTGTTTTTGTTGACGATATATTGTCTAGGTCTCACCTGTTTTTTTTCTCATGATGTTAGCTTTTCACAATTGATTGAACCTTATCAGCTGCAGTTATATGAAAAAATCCAGTAACTATGGTACATGCTCTATTTTATGTATGGTCTAATTCCTTCAATCATGGTAAGTTGGATGCATGCTCAGTTTGGCATCTCTGTTTGATTTGTATGACCTGACTGCCCCAGTTTCTCTTAAGAAGCACAGATAGTTTTTATGTGAAGTGAGTCAAAGGCTTTTGATGCTGTTGCATGATATTGACAGAAATTGGTCTATTTGATTATGTTTGATGGGGCAAAAGGTACTTGTAGAAAATGATTAGGCATGGTTCTAAAACTGGTATATGAGTTGGTCTGCTTAGTGATGATGCCAATTCTAGACTAGTAATTGATTCACCGTCAGAGTAGCTCATCATAGGAGCATGCCATAGGATCTTTGGAGCTTTTACATGGACAGGACAAGCTGTTATCAGGAGAAAATACGTATAATCATAAAATTCTCTATTGTTTTCTCTCAAGTAATTGTCTTTAGTCATTTAATGCGCAAGTTGGAATAGAAAGCCTCCGGTAGTCCGGTGCATAGTCTTTAAGCAAACTGATTTCTGGAAACTGGTCATTTCTGCCATCTACTTTCACTTGCATTGCCTGTTGGAATTATATTTTACGATTGCTAAACAATGATTGGAATTAATCTGCCGAGTCAAGTGTTGTGCTCACTACTCAGAATGTGCCAGTGACTTCTATCTAGTGTATATATGCACATGACATCAAAAAAGGAAAAAAAATTCCTAGTACTTTTACCTTTATTTGAAATTATTGTTCTGTTATGTACTACAGTTCTTAAACATGTTGTCTTTAGAGTGTAGTCTGTATTTCTTACGCTATTAAATGTCATGAATAATATTTCATTTGACTTACATAGCTGTCGTTTTGATACTGCAGGTAGCCTCAGAATTCTCTGAGTGCCCATCAGGAAAGAAAGGCGGAGATCTTGGATGGTTCCCACGCGGCAAAATGGCTGGTCCTTTCCAGGAAGTTGCATTTAACACACCTGTGGGAGCTACTAGTGCGCCATTTAAGTCTACGTATGTGAACTATCACTGCGTCTCTTCCATAGTTTGCTTATCAATCACGCAAGTATTGCCGAGTCATGATCTGTGCAATACTGTGATGCTCCTTTTGATTAGCACTTGGCATATTCTACTACTAGTTCACCGATAAAATGAAATACTGAGTTCCTCTCCTAGATTATTACTGAAGTTATTTGGTCCTTTAGATTCTTATTAATCATCTGGCTCATCTTTTGCTATGTACTTACACAATGTTTTGCGGCTCCTATGTAGGCACGGTACCACTTCATCCTGTGTGAAGGGAGGAAGAACTGATATGAAAGTATGCTTCAGGTTTGGGATGAAACCACCTCAGGCTAATATGGGATGCAAAGGCACCATGTCTTCTCTGTTGATTCAGTAAGCCCGTCCGGACATGTGTATTCTATCTAGCTACTAAAGAGTTGCCCAAACATTGTGCTTGCTGTAGTAACCTGTAAACTTGTGATCCCCGTTCTAGCAAATCTGTGTGGGAAGGCTGAGATTTAGCATGCGTTTCTCTATTCTGATGGCCACCACCTCAGTGGAATCTCATATGTGTGTTGCATTTGTTGAAAGGTCCTCTGCGGGTGACATTTGTTCGAATTCACATTCGCGTGATATCTGTATAAAACGTGCCAAGGCCAACCTAAAACATCATAATTTGGACACACGGGAACATGAAAAACGGTGTCATATACCTTGGATATAGAATTACAAAAGTGTCAGTGCATTTTACTGTGAAAAATGTGTAACTGCACACTCAAAGAGAAATAAACATGAAGTTTAATCCATGTTGTTTCTCTCCAAAATTCCTAATGCCCCGCTTGTAAAGTCGGTTCCATTTCCCCACTTAATTATTTGATGCGGAATAGTAGGGTGCACAATAAAACAATATATCCCCAACCAAGCGCAATTTTTAGGATCGGATAGCCAAAATTACGGGCGGGCATTTCACGCGAGTTTTGGGCCCTCAAATAAAAGGAACCAAGCTAAGGATGACAATGGGTAGGGTATGGGGAGGGTAAAGCAATACTATACCGTACCCATGCCTAAATACTTTATTCTATAGTTTTGATGAACTATTCCTTTGTTTCAAACGACACCGGGAAACTTTAGATGTGCTTCAAGTATTGCAATCCTTTGAAATTCAGAAAAGCTAACTTTATATTGAAGTTAGCACTTTTCATGGATGTTAAAAGTTAGCATTAGAACTATGTATAAAGACAATGAGCTTTGGTCTAACAATCCCATTCTTTATCATGGGATCTCGGAGGTTCAAGCTTGCGGAATGGAAACACGTGGAGGAAAGAATCGAGAAAATACTCATTAGTTGGAAAGGAAATTACATGTCCAGGTGGTATATTGTCGGCGATTGATGAAGATTGTTGAGGGGCAAGGAGAGTCGACGGGGCCAAGAAAATAAATTATGCTTATTTTTAAGTAATCTTGGAATTTAAACCTAAAATTAAGGGCATTCTTAATATATTTTTCTCGAGAAGATGGGGGTGGGGACGGGGACATTTGCCCCCCACCCCTTGCCCTAAGTAAGTTGTGTCACTTCATCAAAGAGAGCGTATAGGATACCTGGTTAGGGATAGTTTTTCTACGAAAGCTTGGAAAAGAGCATTGTCTACCCCAAGTTTGCGATCTCTCTCGAAGCTACTCATTGGTCCACTGTTTGTGATCAGTGATGTAAGCTCGGTGGTGGTTGAGGAGGCTATCATTCTGATTCCTAATTTGAAGCTTCGTGTGCGCCTTTCAGAAGCTACCACATCCATCCCTTCATTTCTACACTGTAGCTGCATATGCTCAATGGTTCGGTTTACTACACTACGGATGAGGCACAATTATCCTTAGTCTATGTGCAAATATCAACTAGGGGGCAGGAAACAATGAATCAATCGGGTGCCCATCATGTTAATTACAGTTGTTATTGTTGTTTTTCTATTTAGTTACTCTTGACACATTCATAGTGGTTACTCTTGCGGATAGACTAAGGTACTTGCAAAAATTGCAGTATAATATCTGACATGTTTTTAAACAAGAAAAAATATAATCATGATTTAAACTTACATTCACACACCACAATAACCGTGGTTCCAGGACGAAACCATACCACATTATGTTAAATGCATCGTCGCTTAATCAAATGGCCACAAAAAAAAATTGAACAATTAAATGAAAAATACGGCCACACAAGTAGAACATTTAATTTATTCTAAAATCAAAGGATGACATCAGGTTTGCACAATAGCTTTCGACATCTCTTCATGTCTTGCAGCTCAAAACCTCCAATCTTTGACAATGCAGTTTGCTATCAGTTCATGATGAATTCAAGCATATCATCGTGTACAACCTTAGATCTACACAACACAATGGTGAATACTCATATTGGTTCTGAAAGAACTATCATGTTTCTCACCTTGTTCTTGTTAATACCGTAGGATCATCTAGTCTAGAATTACCACGGTAGAACCTTTTAGGGATTCGATGTACTTGCGGTTGAGACTTGAGAGAGAGAGAGAGCAGGGAGATGGGATGGAGAAGAGTCACCTTCACCTTGTGCGGACGCGCCTGAGCTGCCAGCCATGGTGGACGGCGGAAGTGGTGGCAGAGGGTACTGGCGGCGGTGATGGAGCTTCCCGTGGTACTGCGCTAAACCCTAGATCGGAAGGGGTATCGGTGGGGGTTGTGGCACACCCGGTGAACCTCGCAAGACGTGCTGCCGGCCCCCCCACCTCTCTTTATAGCGCAGCCACAGGGGCCCACCAACCATTGGTTGCGGTTGGGCGTCCCCGATCAGGACACGGTCAAGGGGACCGATCGACCCGTTGGGGTTCGACCGGATGAGATCAACCTAACATTCTCCCCCTTGATCTCAACTTTTACTTTTAACTTTATACTTTGTACTTTACTCGTTTCATCACGGATCAGTACATAGAGCATGTTTCATCGTCACAGCTCAATTGCCGATAGAATCAGACAGCTACAATATACATCTCTGTTTTGAAACAAATCCTGTTACTTTTGGGCCTCTTTATTGTCCGGAAATCATATAGACTATACCATAAACCCATGTCGACTATGTGTTCTCCAAACACACTGGGCGGTAAGCCTTTAATTAGCAGATCTGCAAACACTTGTGTGTTTCTTTTATCTATTCCTCTTATGCTCCAAGCATTTCAACATAATTCCGGAGTTTCTCCTTTACAACGTATAACTCTGTGTCAATGTGTTTGGCACCACACTTGACTCGTTGTCTTAGGAGTGAATTACTTAATGGTTATTGCTGTTGTCAACCATTATCAATTCCGGGTACAGGTTTCCTTAACCATCTTGCCTATCCCTCAGCCTCATATGATGCTATAACATATCTTTACATCACACTGATGTCAAAACTTTAATTCTTTGAAGATTTTCCACACAAAAACTCCAAATGTGAAAATTTAGCGACAATTGTGGATTTCGCTATACATTTCACAAATTCTTTCAGAGTACTCACAACCTTTTGAGAGCACTCTTATAGATCTATCTTTGTACTCACAACCTTTTGAGAGCACTTGTTTCTTTTAGCATGAGGCCAATATCTTTGATTCCATTCCAGTGATCTATATCTGGATTGGACATTGCCAAAACAAACCGGATACATGAATTGTCAGGGTAATATTGAACAACCAACAGCGGAAGCACATGATACCATATCCATTTGATCCGTTCTATGTTATCTCTTGGAACACTAAAGTTCCCAATTCCATTACCCTTGTCAATAAGAACAGGCGTAGGTTTTCTCGACGTGCATGCTTTAGAGACTATTTCTCAGCATGTCCATGCGATATTTCTAATACCCCTTTTCTTCTTTTCTTAGTAAATCTCGATACTTTTAACGACAGACACTCTACCGAGAATACTCTTTTGAGGACATGAACTTCTTTTCTCTGCCGGTAGTAGATTGACATCACCACTAACAAGTAGGATATCATCCACATACACAGGATTAGGGAATGAATTTCCCATTCTATAAGTTTGTAGAAAAGTGATTGTCCTCTCATTCTCTTTAACCCAAAATAACTTCTGGTTCTAGAGACTTGCTCTAGTCCATAAGATCCCTTGTGTTCTTTACTTTCATCTGATGTAACTCAGATCATTATGTGCCATTATTACTCATTGTAATCTGTTTATTCTCTTAGCGCAAATCTTTTGATTTAAAACCGCTTTTTACATATTTCCTTTGGAGTCACATTGGCGTTGTAGACCCTTTATAGCCTACTGTTTTGGCTCCATTGGAAATTGCTTATGAGTCCCAAACATCGTCGGGATTCACATAGTCTCTAATCATTAAGACAAGTAGACACTTGTCAAAAACGATTGAGAGCGCTGCTTATAATTTCTGTAAATGAGGTGAGATCAACCTTCATTTAAATTTCTCTGATATAGACTTTATAGTCATCTGTTTTCTCATATGGGGATGTTGCTGCTCTGTCATTGCCTAGAGATAATTAATTATGTAGTCTTCTATCACCAAAAGGCAATAGCTCTTACAAGGACCTAAATCACAAGATCCATGTTTACTTGTTCATCTCTATTATTAAGCAACAAGCTCACCCAGATAAAATCTATTCGAGCCTTAGGTATGTTCATACCATGCTCCCCCAGATTTCTCCATTTTCTCCAAAATGGTGTATCGTTAATCCTTTCGAGCCTTAGGTATGTTCATACCATGCTCCCCCAGATTTCTCCATTTTCTCCAAAATAGTGTATCCTTAATCCTTTTTATTTGGGTTTATTCTGTTAACCTGTTAATCTGTCTTCTTTATGGCACTTTGAGTACCGTCCTTAGTCTCCTTTCGGAGCTGTAAAATATAAATATCCAAGAATGCATCTATTTCTTTACTTTAGGGGTATCAATATTATGACCGTCGTACACTCCAGACGATCACAATTCATCATCTGAAGTATAGGGGAGTTTATTCTGTAACATTCTCTATCTCCCCCTCGAAATGTGGCAAGAACCTTTTTGCCACAATTTCGAAACTTTCATTATCTGCTTTATTCAATATGAGGTTATCTTTTAACGTATGGGAGTACTTTTTCCTCATTCCCTTTTAAAAACTCACAAGAGTTCTTTCTCAATGGTACTGCAAGTCACACTTGCATAACATTCTTATCTTTAGGTTCATTTGTAACTTTATTCTCTTTTGACTCATTAAGTGCTTTATAACTATGATACACAAGGTGTGCGGTCGATATAAAAACACATGAGTCATCACATCTTCTTCTGTCATACAGAATAAGTCCTTTGTCAAAATTTTCTCCCGCCATGCGGGTATTTTCCCACCACGTGGGTATTATTATCATCTTTTTCCCGTCATGCGGGTAATTAAGAGACACAGATGCCACAATTGGCTCTTTAGACTGCATATTCAATCATCAAATTCAGAAATAAATCTGAATACTCTTTTATACACATGCTTAATCCAACGTTAGTCAAATTAAGTATTCATGTTGCTCGTTTAAAAAATTTCTTCACATAGAGTACATGAAAGAAATTCGTTAAACAAAACTCTGAATGATTTATTTGTTTTCTGCATGGAGAGTACATGAAAGACATTTGTCAAACAAAACTCTCGATGATCTATTTGTATTCTTGGATTAACATCCAAGAATTCTTTTTCTTTTGCAGTCAATCTTTAGAGAGAATATACTCTCTCACTTTATGACATTTCTTGGTCATCTTTCGGGTCACAAGTACCCATTCTTTTCTTTCATGAATGAAAACATGAGAATCTTTGTCTGAGAAAATATTCAATAATAATAAACAATAATGAGCATAAAAATAACCCTACGTTGGTCTGGTTAAAGATATAAACATTAAATCTTTAAAACTTTCTTCTATATTCTAAATCACCGTTGGGCAGAATTAGAATGAAACATCATCTTTCTACACTAATTCTACATCACCGTTGGGCAGAAATAGAATCAATGCATAAAACTCATAAACAATATGATGATAATAGTTCTATTGCAATAAAGAACTATGTTTAGATAATAACATTATCATCAACTCTATTTCAGCGGAAACATGAAATATTTATATTTCTATAGTTCAAGAGCATTTCTTGATCTTTTATCTTTTCTCTAAAAAATTGATCACTTTCATGCAAAATTATCAGAGATCTAGCCCTTTGACTATAGAACTCACATAATTATAGTATTGCTATCATCAACGTTGGTCAGAAAATAACAATACCATAATTAATCTGTTAAACAGGTGTTTATCTTTTTCCTCTTCTCTAATTAAATTTTCCCGTTGGTTCCAATTTAATTAGAAGAGAGTCCTTTTACTTTACAGCAGAAACTGTAATGTGTTCTCTGTATTTCACAAACATTGCACTGTTCAACATTTAACAAATCATGATTATGTTATTAACAACGTTGGTCGTAGAATAACAGAATCATAATTGTTTCAATAATTCCTTTAACATCCTCTTGTAATTTAATTCTTTCTTTATTTTTGTTTACACTTTAAGAGCTCTTTTATTTATTTGCAGCGGAAAAACATGAATAAAATTCATGAACTTTGTACTTTTCACAACTATTTTTGTCACTGTTTGTGCAATTAAAACTATATCACCGTTGGGCAATAAAAGAAATAAATGCACCTTTTAACACATAATAAACAAATCATGATCATGCTATTAACAACGTTGGTCATTTAATAACATAATCATAATCATCCTTAATATCACTTAATCATGCTTTCAATTCTCACTTTAAATCATGATAATGCTATTAATAACGTTGGTCAATTAATAACAGAATCATAATCAGCATTAATATCAATTTAATCATGCTTTTAATTTTCACTTTATTGTTTTTATGCAATTTCTTTTAACTATTTGCAACGGAAACTTTACAAAATGAATAAAAAATTCATAAACTTTTATACTTTTCAGAAGCTTTCTTTACACTTTTGTATTTCCTAAACAAATTTTCGTTGGAATAATTTGAATTGGAAAAACTATTTAAAATTTGCTCCAAAAAAGAACAAAAAACTATAAAACTGCTAATGTAAAAGAAAAACTGTGCGAAAAACTAAAATGGTCCACGGCCTGCCAGCCCAGTCCACGGCTCGCGCTATCTGTTGCGCACGCGCGGCGCATTCGCCAGGACGCGGCCCATGGCCCGTTAACACTTTCGGCCCAACGGCCCGTCTCGCAGCTAGGGTTTTGCCAGGACGAATCCTGGCCGTCCGTCCGATCGGATGGTCGCCCGTGTCTTTCGCTGGAACAAAACCAGCCGCCCGTCCACGACCCTGGCCTCATTTTCCCCTTTCTCTGTGTACTCTCTGTCCCGAGCCGCAGCTCTGCTAGGGTTAGGGTTCCGGCACGCCGCCGGCTAGCCGGCGACGGCGGAACGTCCCCAGCGCGGTCAGCCCTCCCTCTTTTCTCCGTGCACCACCGTGTGGCGACGGCCGACCACCGGCGACAGCCGCAACCACATGTGCAGTGGCGGCGCCCACCGGCTACGGCCGCTCTCTGTTGCGCCTGTGCGGTGGCGTGGCGCCGTGGCTTTCCCCCTCGCCGGTCGCGCGTTCCCGTCTCGGTGAGCGCGCCGCCGTCGAGCGGTTAGGCCGCGGTGCTCTTTTCTTTTGCCCACAGAGTGGCTACTTCTTCTTCTCGATGCCTCGGCTTGCCGATGCACATCGAGATCGAGAGGAATGGCGCGGCCGTGACGGCGGCGCTCTTTTCCGGCGAGCACAAGGGCTTCCTCCGGTGAGTTTTCTTTTTCTCTTTCTTTGCCCTTTTGCATCGGGGTTCCACGGGAGGGTTGCTTTCTTTTGATTTCTTTGTCTACCGAAAAGATCTAGGAACCCTAGAACCGGCTCTGATACCAATGTTAATACCGTATGATCATCTAGTCTAGAATTACCACGGTAGAACCTTTTAGGGATTCGATGTACTTGCGGTTGAGACTTGAGAGAGAGAGAGCAGGGAGATGGGATGGAGAAGAGTCACCTTCACCTTGTGCGGACGCGCCTGAGCTGCCAGCCATGGTGGACGGCGGAAGTGGTGGCAGAGGGTACTGGCGGCGGTGATGGAGCTTCCCGTGGTACTGCGCTAAACCCTAGATCGGAAGGGGTATCGGTGGGGGTTGTGGCACACCCGGTGAACCTCGCAAGACGTGCTGCCGGCCCCCCCACCTCTCTTTATAGCGCAGCCACAGGGGCCCACCAACCATTGGTTGCGGTTGGGCGTCCCCGATCAGGACACGGTCAAGGGGACCGATCGACCCGTTGGGGTTCGACCGGATGAGATCAACCTAACAGTTCTTTCTCTCCAACTCGTCCAACGTTCTCATCTTGTCCTTTTATCCCTACTCTTCTCTTCCAGGTGTTTTATTTATCTTCTTTCCTAGATCTTCACACATCTATCTAACATGTACAAATCGATCCTTCACTTGCAAAGAACCAATTCGAAAGAGAAAGAATCAAACATGACTATTTCTTGGATTTTGAGGTCCCCTCTGGGAGTGTCGGAGCTTGATAAATATCATAGTACGGGCCAAAAAATATTAAATGAGAGCTAGGGGGAGGCGGGCAAACATAAGTCAAATGTTCTGCTCTTTTTAGGTTGTGTGCATCTTTGTTTGGAGAGGTTGGGTGTTACGGTGCAAGATCTTAAGGTTCGGCACTAATCAAGTAATCATATCCACTCCCGCCATTTATACAACAAAACCAACGGTCGTCGTCTCCCAATCCAAACAATCGCCTCCTCCGCATCCCACGTCGCGGTGCCCGTCTCCTCCCCGCGCGGCACACGACACCGCGCCATGGCTGCTCTTCACCTAGTCCTCCCGCCTCAACTACTCTCTGGGCACGGCCCCCCTCCCCTCGTCCGCTTCCCGGCGAGGCCGAGACCCCTCCTCCACCTGCTCCCGCGCGCGGCCGCTGCAGCCACAGGGGCGTCGGCATCGGCGGCGGTGTCCGCGCTCTCGGACGCCGTGCTGCAGAACTTCCGCCGCTGGCTCTCTTCCCACGGAGCGGACACGGGCGCGGTGGCTCCGGCAGTCGTGCCTGAGGGCGTCGGCCTCGTGGCGACGCGGAACCTCAACCGCGGCGAGGTCGTCGCCGAGGTGCCCAAGAAGCTCTGGATGGACGCCGACGCCGTCGCCTCCTCCGACATCGGCCGCGTCTGCGGCAGCGCAGGGGACCTCCGGCCGTGGGTCTCCGTGTCCCTCCTCATCCTCCGGGAGGCTGCGCGCGGAGCGGACTCGCTGTGGGCGCCCTACCTCGCCATCCTCCCGCGCCAGACCGACTCCACCATCTTCTGGTGAGGTGGCGCTGATCTCTCTCCATGTGTTTGATGAAATTCTCCTTGCTGCTTCTGCACGAGCTAATATTGCGCGTTCTGATGCTTTCGAGTGGTTGCTTCGTGCCTCCAGTGCAGGTCAGAAGAAGAGCTCTTGGAGATACAAGGTGAGCCTGCAATGCAAACTTCATGCCTTTTCTGTAGTAATTTGAACTTCTTTGTGGGTTAGCGGTTACTAGATGTAGACATTAACTTTGTATTCTTGCTCCTTTGATGACAGGAACGCAATTATTGAGCACAACAATGGGTGTGAAAGAGTATGTGCAGAGCGAGTTCGATAATGTTGAAGCTGAGATCATAGTCCCGAATAAGGATCTTTTCCCTGGTACCATAACGTTTGATGACTTCCTATGGACATTTGGATTGCTAAGATCAAGGGTTTTTCCAGAGCTCCGTGGAGACAAGCTTGCTCTCATACCATTTGCTGATCTGGTAAGATCTTCGATCACACATGTTCTAGTGTTGCTAATCCAAAGAACTCCAAGCCAACTCTTATTGTTCCAATAGCCATTCTTGTAATTTTTGGGATTAAATTTGCATGCTTACAGTTTCTTATATATTCCATTAGAGACTCGTTTCATCTTTCATGTGTACCTTTTCCCTTTCAATACATAATGGTACACCTGAAGATCGAGAATACATTCAGTTATAATCATGTTGGTACTTTATCAAATCAGATAAATCACAATGGTGATATTACCTCAAAAGAACCCTGTTGGGAGATCAAAGGAAAGGGCTTTCTGGGCAGGGATGTCGTGTTCTCTTTGCGAACACCACTGGACGTTAAATCTGGAGAACAGGTACACACAAACTTGCATTATTTTGTTATCTAAATGCCCTCAAAGTGTACATTCCATAACTAGCAGTTTTAATGATCTCAAGTGAGTAAGCTAAGATATACTTACAAAAGAAATATACCTTGACAGGTATATGTTCAGTATGACCTGGACAAGAGTAATGCTGAATTGGCACTTGACTATGGGTTCACCGAATGGAATTCGTCAAGGGACTCATATACTCTGACGCTGGAGATCTCTGAATCTGATCCATTCTATGGAGACAAGCTTGACATTGCAGAGTTAAATGGAATGGGGGAAACCGCATACTTTGATGTTGTCCTTGGCGAATCTCTTCCTCCTCAAATGCTTCCTTACCTGCGGTTACTTTGTCTTGGAGGGACAGATGCATTTCTCTTGGAAGCTCTCTTTAGAAATAAAGTGTGGGACCACCTTGAACTTCCTGTGAGTCGTGATAACGAGGAATCAATATGCCAGGTCATCCAAAAAGCCTGCAAATCGGCCCTTGCTGCCTATCACACAACGATAGAAGAGGTGAGACTACTAATAGAATGTTATTCACTTCATCTTATTTGTTGGTTACCTCCTAATTAGTCTAATGAAAAATGCATAAAATATTTAGGATGAAGAACTACTCGAAAGAGAAGATTTGCAATCAAGACATGAAATCGCCATTGAAGTGAGGACTGGTGAAAAGAAAGTACTACAGCAAATCAATGATATTTTTAAGGAGAGGGAGCAAGAAATAGATGACCTTGAGTACTACCAGGAAAGGAGGCTCAAGGATCTTGGTTTTCTTGGTGACAATGGTGAAATTATCTTCTGGGAGTCCTAGAGACAGCTTTGTAACATGCCATTTTGCAATACCAGACTAATGAAAAAGACGTGGATTCACACATAGTTGATTAAAAACCAACCTTTGTGCCGTACTCAATAAATTAAGGTAGAAACAGAAATAAAATCACATCAACATTCAAATTTGAAATGAAGACAAGATCATCAATGTGCATAACTTGATTGATAATTGCATAAATACAAAGAAATCATCTTCTCATCTCGCTTGTGGCAACAAACTATAATCAGCTGCAAAGCTGTACAATTATATATGACTAAGGTGATATGGATCTATTGTCCGTTATAATCCTAGTGCAGCATGTGCTGCATGCTTGCATCAACTCGGCTACCTCAGAGCACAAGCAAAATGATATATCAACCAGCACAAAAGCAGTTTAGCGTGCTAGGTCACATTTTTTGTCATTTGCTACAGCTGGGCTTCAAATCTCATGCTTTGGCAATTACAATCTTCTTTTAAACAAAGCTTACATAATCTTCAGCAGCTCCTGTTAATCAGCGTGTCACTGACACATTCCATAGGGGCCAGGACTTCCCTTATTTTCACTTACAGAGCTGGTGGTCCAAAATGATGCCCTTGCCAGCCAATTAATGTCTTGTTGGCTGAACCTACATCTGCCTCGATAAGCAGGTTCATCCAAATAATTTCTTCTTTGGAACTCGTAAGCAAAATGCTATTGAGATGGTGAGCCTTCAATATGGTCTCAACGAATGGTTCGTCATTGTAATGACTTAACAAGTCACTAGGTCCAAAATCTGTGAACTGGGCCTGTGTGGAACTGCTCTGAAGTCTTGAATCTCTTCAGATGAGCAAACACTCACGTTTCAGTTTTGAGACCATTTGGTGAATTCATTGACCAAATCTCAGGGCAGACTGTGGCATATCTCATGGGCTTAACACCGATCTTGACCATATCAGCATAGAGCAACATGGCATTCAAGACATAGCCAAGCATGCACTGTCCCCGAATCAGTAGTGAGTAAGTGAAGCTATCAGGCACCATACCAGATTCTCTCATGCAAGAGAAGAACTTACCATCTTCATGGTATTGGCCATCTATATAAAGACCATATATCAAGGTCATATATGTCACACTGTTTGGGATTGAATGGTCTTCCTCAGCTGTAGAGTTTGAAAAACAGGAACGAATGTCACCATGCTTCTTCTGCCCTGAGTACTTCAGGACGATACTGACTGCATCTTGAACCCTATTCTCTCTGCACAGGCCATCAACAAGAACCGACACTGTGGTTGAATTGGGAGAAATGCCTTTCTCCATCATCTCCTTCTGTAACCTAAAAGCAGCATTAATGTCACCATCCTTGGCATGGCCATGAATCAGAGCTGTATATGTCAAAACATTAGGTTCAACCCCTTTGGCTATCATCTCTGTGTATATAGCCATTGCTAATTCCATCTTTCCTTTCTTTGAATGTCCATCTATCAAGGAAGTGTATGTCACCACATTGGGCTCAATTCGAACCTCACTCATTTTTGTGCATGTTGCCAGGGCTTCTGCTAAATTTCCATCCTTGCAGTATTCATCAATTAGTGCGTTGTAGGCAGCAGCATTAAGGTTAGTACCAGATTGCGGCAATAATTCAAGAAACCTGGCCGCTACCTGCACTTGACCGCCATCACAGAGGCCTCTTACAATTATGCTGCAGGTGAACTCATCTGGACGCAAACCTCGGCGAGCCATGTCCTGATAAACTGTTAATGCTTCTTGTGCATCACCAGACCTGAAAGCTCCATCAATCAAACTGTTGTAGACGGGCACAGTGGGAGCAACTCCATATCTGTGCATGTCAAGCAAAGTATTTTTCACATCACTTATTCTGTTCACCTGGAAGAAACCGTCAATTAGTGTTGTAAAGATCACCGCATTGGGAACAAGACCACTCTTCAACAATTCCTGGTACAACGTAAGTGCCCTCTTAACACCATCTATCTTGCAGTGGCTGCTCATCAGTGCATTGTATGTGTAATGGTTAGGTTGCATCCCTGTTTCCTTCATGGTAAAGAACAGCTGCTCAGCCTCGCCGATGCGGCCCTCTTCACAAAGTGCACATATCATGGTCGAGTAGGTGACCACGTTTGGGTCAATCTGTCTCGTCACCATCTGATTCCAGACCTCCCAAGCCTTTGTCACAGTACCCTCGAGCCGGCAAGCATTGATGAGCGTGTTGTAGGTCACCACGCTTGGCACCATTCCACGGCGTAGCATTTCATCGAACAGCTTCCAGACACGGTCGAACTTGTGGGCTTTCACAAGCACGTCGAGGATCGCGTTGCACGCTGGCAACGCCGGCAGCATCCGAAGGCGGTGGAACACAGACAGAGCCTCGTCGTGTAGCGCCATCTGGGAGAGAGCAATGACGAGCACGCCGAGCGCGGGGGCCGGGGAGGTGGAGGTGGAGGCGAGCGCGGTGAAGGCCGCAGCGCCCGGGCGCGCGCTGGGGGAGGAAGCCTGGGCGAGGGATTTCGTCAAACGGATGGCGTGCGAGAAGTTCTTGGCCGCGGCCGAGCCGTGGACGGTGGCGGCGAGCTGGGCGACACGGTCGCTTGAGGTGGCCGGGGTGGAAGCGGCGGAGGCGGATTGGCGGCGGTGGAGCTGGAGCGTGGCGAGCGGACGGCGGCTAGAGGAGAGGAGGGGCGGAGTAGTGGCGAGAGCGGCATGGGGTTGCATTTGGGGCGCGGCAAATCTGAACTACGTATTTGACTGGGGAATTTTGTTTTCCTTCTTGGGTTTGCCACCATAGGAATGCCGTTTATGCAGTTTGAGCAAGGAGCATATGTCGACCCTGCAGTTTGTGTCCTGGAAAGCTTCTCAACAAATTCAGCTCGATGCCATTGTACTTGCCAACCCTAGTCTCTCACTCACGGATGGAGATAGAAGTAGAAGAAGAGGAAAACACTGGAGTTTTTCAGCTGCACATACAGCTCCTTTTCTTTACTCAAACTGGCTGGCTTAGGGCATCTCCAGCCGTGCCCCCTAGGAGCCCCAGACCACTTTTTGGGTCAAATAGCGCCGAATAGCGCCGAAATGCTTCCAGTCGTGCCCTCAGGATCTTAAATAGCGCCGTTTTAGCGCTGGCGCACCCAGGCCAAACCCAAGGCGCTGGGTTGCGCCTGGGGGGGGGGGGGCGATTGCCCAAGTAATTTGTGCCACGCGCCCACTTTCCTCTCTCCTCTCTCCCCCACGTTTCTCTCTCCTCTATCCACTTCCCCACGCACGCACGGTTCTCTCTTTCCTCCCTCTTTTCCCCACCACGCACGGGAGAGCAGCAGGGGCAGCACGCCGCTGCCGCCCAGCTCCTCCCTCCGCCGCCGCCCACAGGTCGTCGCCTGGCTCACGGTCGGGGCGAAGCTCGCGCTCGCGGCCGGTGCCGGGGCGCGCTCGCCAAGCACGGTTCTGGGCTGCAGCTCGATTCGTTTTCTTCTGTGACGGCGCGGATTGATTGATTGGTGCGTCGTTTGTGTGATCCCGCACGAGCAGCAAGCAGCTGCTAGACCCGGAGGAGGTGGACGTGGTGCCTGCGGCGGACCGGGAGCGACCGGGACAGGGGCTCACGCTCGCTTCCGGGCGGAGCTCGCGCTTGGCCGGCGCCCGTGGACCAGATGGGATGCCGCCGGCGTAGGAGATGGCGGGGCCGACGTCGCCAAGCTCGGTCCATGGCCGACGCCGGCAGGCTCGCCGCTTTCCTCGGTCCATGGCCGACGCCGCCAAGCCCAAGACCAAGGCCAAACCCAGCCCCGCCGCGCCGGCAGCTCCGTCCCCGCAACCACCCGATGCCGGCGTGGCTTCCGATGCCAGCGTGCATGGAAAGAGGCCAGCGCAGTGCTTGGCTCTGCCTTTGCCTCCGTGGCCGGAGTTGGCGCCAATTTCTTCATCTTCCCGTGTTGGGGTGGGCGTGCGGCTGGGAAAATGTCCCCCCAGCCCTTACATACAAGCGGTACACAGCGGGAGGATTTATACGACAGTGCGCGCACACGACCTCACTCCTACCCACGCGCCCACGACGCGCGCCCACGATCCGCTCAGCCTGGCCACGCGCACAGCGCGCTCCTACGCACACGACGCGGCCGGCGTCCAACAGATCGCAACGGCATCTTTGCTGCATGCAGTTCCTCCACGCGATCAACGCGGCAAGCTAGCTGCAGACTAACTCCAACACACGCACGCACCACACAACGCACACACATACACACGGCCGTGACCCAGCCCACGCACGCCGGTCGCCACCGTGCCGGACTCGACCTGGGCACGCTCACGCCGGTTTGCACCGCCACGTACCCGAAATTGGCGCACTGACGCCGGTCGCCACCGTGCTCTGTCATGGCTTATTCCCAACAGCCATGTGAATTTACAAATTTCCGGTGCGTATCTGCATGGTAATAGTTTTTACATGACAGTCCGCGGGATAAATTATAAAATTTATGTGCTAAAGTCATATGATGGGTAGCCACCAAAAATACCGTTACCATTTCAATCCAATTTTAAAGCCGGTCGTCGGATCTTGTGGGGCGCGGGCTCAGGGCCGGCGTGCATGTCATAGCGGTGTCTTCGGAAGTTTGCCTCCACCGTTGCGCTAAGGTGTCTAGGTGCCGATTTTGATTGTTAGATCCTACTTGGTGATCAACTCGTGGAAGCGTGGCATGGGAAACGACATGGTGTGTTATGTGTGGGGGTGGGGGAGATCGGGAAAGGTTTCGAGCATCTCCAGTCGGGATGCCAATAGGGCCGCCAATAGCTTTATTGGATGTGCCAGACGTAATTTCTCGCCTACTTGCAGCGCCAATGGTGAGATTACGTCCGGCGCGACCCAATATAACGCCCGGCGCGCCCGGACCATGCCCTCCCGTTGGGAGTCGTTTGGTCGCGTCGGACCAAACCGCGTGCGGCGCCACTTCGGATCCCGACGGGTGGGTCGTTGATGTCGTTGACACAGAGCATTAAACCCTACCATTCCCTCCTATATTCCCTTCTCCCTATTCATTTCTGTCGGCCGCGCCGTCCTTCTCTCCCCCCCCCCCCCCACACACACACCTCTCCGTCGTCCGCTCACCGGCCACAGAAAATCGCGCGCGGCCAGGCATCTCCCCTAGGCTTCCTGTGCACCGGCTCTCGTCGACTCTCGCCGTCAATAGATCTCCGGCCACCTCGCGCACCCACCTTGCATACAAGGTTTTCGGCCGATCGCCTGGTAGGCCGATCGTTTTCAGAATTGTCACCGGCTGCTGGCAGCAGGGTGATTGATTCATAAAGTATCTTGGGATGCTGCCCAAGCTGTTTGTATGGTGTTAATCGGTTCGTGAAGTCTTGAAGTCTCCTTTGAGCTCACCATCGAGTTAAAAGGAGGAGTGAACATCCATGGAGGCTCGTCTCTTTTCTTATTGGTCGAAAAAGACCCTATGTCAACATGTTTCCTTTTCCGTGCAGTACTCTCATCTGACATAGGTTTTTTTTCCGCTGGACCTTGAGAGAACCCCTTGCTTGTTAAATGAATCTGATATGCCCTTGACAAGACGTGCAAGCTCTGGTGTAACGGTCATCGGACTGCCCTACCTGTGTCCATTCTCTGCAGTTCCGCACCAATGATTGGAGATATTGTGAATGGGCTGGTTCTAGTACCTCTATCCTTAGCATTCATTTGATGTGCCGATGGTGAAACAACAATAGACCTACACTTGTTCTCCTCCGAAGTATCATATGCTAGCACGGGCTTGACAACTGTGGGTGAAATAAGGATCGTGATAGCAATTATTTTCCCATCATAAATTGCCTGCATCTTGCTCGCGGACATGATTGCCTTGGGGTATAGGTAACCACAAAAGCAGTCCTTGCACCGCTTCCATCTGCTTATTTCACCAATACACTTTTGCCTCTGCCCTTGCCATCTTTCTTCAGAGTGCTATCAGGCTTTGCTTCAGTTGGTTTACCAACACTGATAGCGGCAAGCCTCGGAGACTTCCTCGATGGAGACAAACTTGAGGAAACACCGCATTCGTAGGAAGACAACTCTTTGCTTTTAACTTAGTTTGGTTAATTAACCATTTGGGTTATTCTAAGTTGTTAATGGATCGGTAGCACACTAAAATAAAAAAGTTTTATTTATTTATACCAAACTCTTTTAATTATTTTTATATTATTCCATCAACATAATGATGCTCTAAATTCTAAGATACAATATTTTGTATTCACATGTATCTTTTCAGTACATTTACAATAAGTTGAAACCGCATTTTGCATCAAAGGTTTTATTTTTAACACTTGCTTGAGACATTGCTTAGAAATACTTTACTATAATGCATCTCCCCGAGGTCTAACAAAAATAAGAAAAACTGCATAATTGGATTTATCTTTAGATGTATTATTGTGGTTTTATGCATTTTCATTTATTTTACTATCCTTAAATATCTTGATGGAGAGGGCGCTAGAGCATATGTGTAACAAACACCATGGTAGATGTTTTTAGACTGTATGGTCGTTTATATTTGATGCAAATAAATGAAAATTTAGATCTCGCAAGAGATAAGTGTCCTAAGATAATTGGCATCGCTCATTTCTTTGTCCTTCGCACTTAGTATCGAGTTAGAATGGCTTGGAACGAACGCTCAAGGTAACTAAGATCACATCCATGTTTTGACAATTAGTGGCACATACACGTATTTTGTAGTGTCGAAATAATTTATCATTGATTTCAGCAGATGGATAGTGACGATGAGATAATGGTTCACATGTCGATAGACGAGGAAGCCACCATCGGCGCTGATGAAGACGAGAATTTGACAATTCTTTCTTGTCTTCTAAAGATTCAAGGCGACGAGGCCGGCAATGCCGCACCAAAACGAGGAGGCTCGGTGTCTGGAAGGATCAAGACCAAGCAGAGACATAGGATAAAGCGATTTTTGTCGGCGGTTTCGGATAAATCGTGACTTGGACACAAAGATCGCGTATGCTGCGAGGGAGTACGATCCATGGTTCAAGTTGAAGAAAGACGTCGTGGGTATGGATGGTTTCTCATCAACGTAGAAGTGCACCGCAGCTATGCGGATGCTTGACTACCTATGCATGTCGGATCAATGTAGATATACTGTAGGGCGGTGGTTGGTGTTTGGCCCACACTAACTGAGAGAACCAAATGAAGAAAAACAGCTCGGATCATGGAACAGAACGCATCGAGAGGAATTCCTGATATGCTTGTAAGCATATAGTGCATGCATTGGAGCTAAAAGAACTGTCCATTTGGTTGGCAAGGATTGTAGAAGGGGGCCACAAAGGATATTACAGTGTGGTACTTGAAGCTGTTGCCGACCATGAACTATGGATTTGGCTCTCTTTTTCTGACATGGCAGGACCCCACAATGACATCAACGTGTTGCAGCGCTCTCCGGTGTTTGTGGAACTCGTTGAATGCAGCAGTCAACTATGAGATCAATGGCCACCAGTACGACAAATGGTACTACTTAGTCGATGACATCTTAGATTTAAGGTGGGCTACATTTGTCAAGACAATCTCCAATCCGGCAGGCAACAAAGCTTGTTGTGGTTTTCATCTGAACAAGATAGTGCGAGGAAAGATGTCGAGAGTGCATTTGGAGTGCTCCAATCACGGTTTGCTATTGTTCAGTACCCTGTCTTGACATGGTTGAACGAGCATATGTCGGAGGTTATAAATGCGTCTATGATCATCCACAACATGATCATCGAGAGTGCGCGCGCTCATTCGGTCCACGATATTCTTCTATCCGACTTTCAGGGTTCCTTAGCCGATGTTGATCACCTATTGCCCGACATATTTTGCTGATTTTCTTGCCATGCATATGAAGATCAGGGATGAAGGCATTCATCACCAGTTTCAAAATGGTCTAGCCGAACATTTGTCTGCACACCGGGAATAGCAGCGGCAACCATAAAAATGTCGGACAGTGGCTATTTGCGCCACGAGTGGGGAGAAACGCCCCCCGTGAGTCTGTCGGGCATGATTTGGGCGTCGCGAGTTGAGACGCTCTTCTAGGACTCAAACTACATGTTTGACATATGCTCCTTGCTCAAACTGCATCAACGACACTCCTATGGTGGCAAGCTCAAGCAGGAAAACAAATTGAAAGAAGTCTATATCACCCCCCATGTATCATGTTTGGGTCGCTAACCACCCACATCTTTCAAGTGGAGCAAATCACCCCCAACTATCTAAAACAAGACAAATTACCCCCCAGCTCCTAATCGGTGGTTTTGGACTCTGATTTTGGCCACGTAGGAGAGCGGTTTGGACAGCTCGGGGTCAAATAGCCCCCCATCTTTCCTCTCCATTTGCTCGCCCCATTTTCCCCCTTTATGCCCCGCCACTTTCCTCCCCTCTCTGCTCCGCCGTGTCTTCCTCCGCCCCACCAAAATCCCGCTGGCCCGTACTACCCAACTCCGCCGCACCCATCTCTGGCTGGTCAATTGTAGGAGAGCACCCAAATCGTCCACCCTATCTCTCTGCATGAAGAAACCCTAGTTTGTCTGCGATGGAGGTTGAGTGGAGGTGGATTCTGGTGCCGGCGACGGAAGAAGCCAAGGAGCTAGAGGAGGCGGCGACGGCGTTGCTGGATTTGGCGGGGGCAGAGCACATTGAGCTCTTTGAGCCTCGGTCGATGCTCGATCTCCGCCGTCTGGGGGTGGAGTGCAGGCGCAGAGGCACGGAGGTGGTACTGCAGTGGTATGGGGGTGCAGATGGCGATTACAAGCTGCAGGGGCTGGTGGAGCTCGATGGTGCTACCATCGGCGGCTTCAGGTCTGCCGCTGCACGAGTGAGGTACTCCTCAGAGCTAGGCTGACAAAGTACGTCAGAGTGACAGGGGTGGGCGTGAGGTACATTCCGAAGCAAGAGCTCACCGAGATGTTGGTGAAAGCTGCGCATCATCCACGTCCTCTTGGTGTGCCCATTTCCTTTACTGCAGGAGCAACAAAAGCAAGACGGGTGCATGTTCCTGGGTCTAGCCAAGGTGAAGAAGAAGATAGGCAGAAGAAGCAACTGGTTTCGAGTAGAAGAAGTAGAAGAAGGCCACTTTTGGAGATAGCTTAGTTAGTTCCAGATGATGAGCCCTTTTGGAGATAGTTAAGCTAGTTAAATGTAGCAATGTAGTAGAAGTAGTAGTATTGTAGGTTGAAGATGACGAGCCCTTTTGGACATTGTTCCGTAGCAATGTAGTAGGAGTAGTTCAAGATGATGAGCTCCGTAATCAGAGTAGCACATGATCAGCTATGTAAGTGCCAACCTTTTGGTGTCAATATAAGTGAAAACTGTTGGGAAATTATTTGACTTGTACAAGAAAATCTCATATAAGTGAAAACTGTTGGGAGTAGTTCAAGAAAATCTGAAGCTAAATTGGACTATGAAATGTTACAAAATTCAGCACAAACAGACATATGAAGCTAAGTTTTTTTGTTTCTGAAGCTAACTAGTCTTTCCCATCTGAACTTTGATTTTGTCTTTGTCCTAACAACCAATTCATCCTCTCATATTTTGGCACTTGTTTTGTCACAACCTTGGACATAGGAATAGTCTGAGACGACTTTCTGATTGGCAGTCCACAAGAAGATTGGCTGGCTGGTTGACTAGAACTTGACTGTCCTGTTGCATTTGCATCAGATGAATTCTTTTGCTTTTTTGTTAGGTGGAACAAATGGCCTACGGGCAGTTGCTTTCTTCCAAGCTCTAGGTCTCTTCTCGAAGTAGAGCACATGTCTCTCTTTCTCTTGCTGGGGTTGTTGCCGCGTAGTAGAAGTGGATTTCTAGCATAGCAAATAAATTGAATATAAGCACATCAACTAAATAGGAAAGTAGTACCAGCAAATTGAATACAAGCATAGCAAATAAATTTTACCTTAGCTGCTGCTTTTTGGTGCTTTCTCCTAGCAATCTTGGCTAGTTTCTTCTGATGGGCATATTCCCCTCACAACATCAGGATTACCTGTGCACTTTCTTTTATTATGGTTTTCCCTTCCACATGCTGAGCATTTACCCTTCACACCCTTTCTTGATAATTTGTTGCCCTTTGGTTTTTCTGTCTCTTCCCTTCTTCTCTCTACCCTTGGCCTGCCAGGCATTTTCTCAATCCTCCAACGTGGATTATCTAGGATCTCCCTAAAGTATTTCTCTGCTATTATTATACTTGTAACCAACCTATTGTTCCTCCTTGCTACACAGTTATGCACATTGTTGTACCTGCTGACTGTGAACCAGGGTGACCTGTTGGGTACTAGTGAGCCATATATGCTCCAGGGGCAATTAAGCCAACTGCATTTGGCCAAAACTCTTGTCCTCTCATCCTTGGGAAATATGATGTGTTTGAACTGTTTTAGTCCATAATTGACTAGTGCTTGTTTGAATTGTCTGCTATCATGGAAAGCTTGCCCAACCTCAAACTCCTTCACCTCTGCACTCTCATCATACACTCGGTGTTTTGTCTTCCTTGTTCTCACATTTCTATCACTGTCTTCATCAAAGGATAGTTCATCTTCACTGTCAAAGGAGTCACTCCCATCTTCTTGTTCTTCTGTGATTTTTTTCAGGAACAATGAATTCTTCAGGCACTGTGGTTCCCTTCAACTCTTCCTCTCCTAGCATTTTGCTCTTCACTCTCTTCCTCAGCTCTTGTGCTTGTTTTCTGTAAGAAACAACCTCCTCATCTTCACCACTGCTATCATCACTATCTACTTCATGGACACCATCATAGTCACTGTCCGAACTGTCTTCACCCTCTTCTCCTTCATATGCACTGATTTCTTGAAGTCCTTTGCCTTTGTCCTGCACTTGCATTGCTGTCCTCACAACTGGCAATTTAGTTGGTACATTGCTCTGAACTCCATGATCAATCTACTCAATTTGATGTTCTTCTTGCTGTTCCAGCTCAATTTGATATCATTCTAGCTGCTCCTGCTCAATTTGATGCCCTTCTTACTGCTCCACCTGACTTTGATGCCATTCTAGCTGCTCCTCCTCTAGTTGTTGCCCTTCTAGCTGCTCATCTACAATTTGCTGCCCTTCTACCTGCTCATGCTCATGCTGAACTTGCTGCCCTTCTAGCTGTTCATGCTCAACTTGCTGTTTTTGCTGAACCTGATGCCCTTGTAGCTGCTCATTATCAATTGTATCTTCTTCTTCTGAACTAGCAAACATGGCTTTCTCTGGCATTCTTGCAAAGATCTCCACAAAACCATCTGTTACTCTTGTCACATGCCGAACCATATTGTTGACAGTTGTGTTGTCAACAAGGCTGCACATGCAACTAAAATTTCGCTCCGGTTCAACTAGTCTCCAACTGATTGTGGTTTCCAGCAAATCTTCATCAGTGATCATCACATGATCAGCCAAATGCCTCTTCAACTCTGCTATGGACAGGTTTGCAACGGGCACGGCTGAACTGCCACTCCTTCCCCCTATGTAGTTCCACTGCCTCTCATTATCTGACCATAGCATTCTCCCACGGTAATGGAATCGAACGGATAAAGCCTCCATCCTACAGAAAAGGAACAAAAAATGGAACTTTTAGCAACATAACTAAATTTTAAAACTCTGAACTTTAAAAAACCTCTCCTTTGACAGTGCCTGAGCTAGACCTACCCCAATTGATGCGAAATCGAACTAAAAACCACCCTGCAGCCATCTTGTACACCTTCCTAACCCTACACAACCCAAATCATTGGATCCATACCTCAATTCGACACACAAAATCCTACCTAAACCCTCTGGTTCGAGCAGGTACAGTGGAGGCACAAAAGGGTTTGGGGACAGAAGGATCCTTACCTGCTCGTCGGCGTCGCAGTGCAGTGCCGATTTCAGCCGCTGATCGTCCCCGTCACCGCCGTCCACGACCTGCCGTCGCCACCGTCCAGGAGGTGCACGCGCCAAGGCTGCGGTGGAGAGCGGAGATGGTGAGGACTCATCTGCGGTGGAGATCACAGAGCGTGGAGGGGCGAGGGAGCGGCGAAGAATTACCTCGCCGCCGTCGTCGCGAGCGACGAAAGTGGACGTCGACGGCGCGGCGACGTGAGGAGCAGTGCGGACAGCCCAAGGTTGATTCTCCTCGAGCGGCGCGGCGAGGAGGAGTAATATCAGGTGCCGACCAGGTGCGGCTCAACCTACCTGGTGCGGCTCGACCAACCCGATGCGGCGCCTCCATGTCATCAGCTGACGTGGCCAAAACCAGAGTCTAAAACCACCGATTAGGAGCTGGGGGTAATTTGTCTGGTTTTAGATAGTTGGAGGTTGATTTGGTCCACTTGAAAGATGTTGGTGGTTAGCGGAATTTTCTTTTAGAAAAAATATTTTTTGAAACATTAATTTGGAAAATAGCGCGCATTTTCCAGAATTTTGAAAAATAGCGCGGCGTCGGCAACGGCCGGACCGAAAGCAGATGGTTTCGGCACGGGCAATGCCGAAACCAGGTTTCGGCATGGGCAACGCCGAAACAAGGCTGTTTCCGCACGACCAGCGCCGAAACCCTGCTGACCAGGGCCGACAGGCATGTTTCGGCACTGGCCGTGCCGAAAGTCACATTTTACAGTTTTTTTTTATTTTCCCCGAGTGTTGGCCCATATATTCACGCTCATATTTCCCGCCACCGCTACTCCCGCCATTATTTTCCCGCCACCGGTGCTCTCGCGTGCCCTGTTCTCCCGCCATTATTTTTCCGCCACCGCTACTCCCGCCATTATTTGGGTAAGAGATATGTCCGAGCGTCTCTTGTTGTGTGTGGTCGAGTTGAGGGTAGACGGTAAGGACGTTCCATGGAGGAGCTCATCAGTAGTGACAGTCTTCTCACTGAGGTTGGAGCGGCATACACCAGCGGCTCTGCATGTCAGTCCATGGTGCTGGTTCATCCTCGGAGGGGTGCTGCAGTGCCTTTATAGCCTTAAGCATACCAGCATGCCTGTCATGAAAGATGCACACATTTGGCCGAGTCTTCACAACTGCCATTTTCAATTGCCTGAAGAACCATATCCAGCTCTCATAATTCACACCCTCGACGAAGGCGAAGGCAATCGGGACGATCTTCCCATTGCCGTTCACACCTATTGCGGTCAGGATCTTCCCCTTGTACTTGCCTGTGAGAAACGTGCCGTCCACGCAGAGCACTGGACGACAATGGGTAAAAGCTTCGACGCAAATAGTGAATGAGAAGAACAGTCGGCCGAATACACCATATTGAGGAATATCCGGAAACTGCTGTATTTGTACTACAACATATGTGCTAGGATTCCTCTCCTTCAATGTGCTAACAAGACGAATAACATTATCATAAGAGTCATAGAAAGACCCAAACCTCTCCTCTAGAGCCCTCTGCTTAGCTCTCCAGGCCTTTCCGTACTTAATGGTGGTATTCCATCTTGCCTGAACTGTTCTTATGATGTGCTTTGCTTCCATGTCTTTCTTGTTCACTATCTCACTAAACAAGAGACGTGCAATGAGAGTTGACGTTAGGTTTGGGTGATTTGTCAGCAAACTATCAATTTCACATGTGTGTGGCACGACGTCTGTCACCACCCACACCACGTCATACTTCGGCAAGTAACCATGCACCCGTGACGGACAACCAATGTCAGCACAACTTATTGTCAAATATCTGCTATTTGACACGTCAGTGCGGAAAACCCTTTGCGTGGACAATGCCCACTGAATCACGGCTTCCCTTAACTGCTGCTTCGTGTTGTACTGAGCCCCGATTTCAATGTTATTCACGTGGTACTCTCAGGACGATTCATGGACATCAGGCACGGCCGTGACGGCAGACTTGTCATGATTCCAGTAACTAGGAATAGGCACATCTTCACCATTATTTTCATCTGAATCATCAGAATCAATATCTTCTGCGACACCATCCTCGTCTTCCACCAATATCTCAGCCTGTACTGTTCCTTCGTGCTCATCCGCATCAGCCTCCCCAATTTGGGCAGGTCCTGCTGACAGTGCTAGTTCATAATGAAGAGGAATTTCTGACAGTGATTGTACATAGTCAACAGGATTTTGAGCAGGTCCTGCTGACGGTGATGGTTCATAAGAAACAGGCATTTCGGCACAATGCAAACTAGTTGCTTGACTACTCTCTCCAGTCTGAATATTCTGCTTCAGAACAAATGACACTAGGACTTCTGGTTTTGTCCCTCGGCGTTTGCATGACGCTTGCCAAGAAACTCATTGATTTGTTCGATCAAGCGGCAACAACTCCCAGTGAATATTTGATCGGGATTTGGTCCATAACGACTGAATCCTAACATTCCAGAAATTAGGATCAAACCCGAAATTCACCGTCAAATAGTACTAAACAATGCTGATTTTCACTTTCTCTGGCTCCGTCAACTGAATCTCCACATTTTCAAATTTACCAAGATCAACCCCTGACTCAGTTGCACGGACTGTACCGGCACCATAGTGCACAACAACAACGATCAGTTCCATTACCTACAAAATTTATTCCATTATCAAATACTACACAGCGAATATTTCGAAATATTACGGCCACCGAAAATAAATATCCAAATCAAAATGTACAATACATCTAACCCACCACATATATCTACACTAATCCTTACACATCCACCGACAAATTATATTAAACCTAAAAAATCTAGAGATTAGGGGTTTACCCTTGACGCGTGCGTAGCTACCGCTGCCCAGCTTCAATCTACCACCGCCACCGCTGCACCACGCATCTAGCTTCCCCAACACCAGCACGACCACCACTTTCCACCATTATTACCCACCATTGCTCCACCTCCACCACCAAACGCATCCAAAAAAGCTATCCCATCAACAGATCGGGGATGCCCCAATCCTCCTCTTCTCTATTTTTTAGATAGTTGGAGGGTGATTTGGTCCACGAAAGATGGTTTCGGCACGGGCCGTGCCGACGCCGCGCTATTCTTCAAAAATTTCTAAATCGCGTGCTATTTTTCGAATAAAGTTTAAAAAAAATATATATTTAAAAACAAATTTCGTGGTTAGCGACCCAAACCTGATACACTGGGGGTGATATAGACTTCTTTCAAACAAATTGCCCAGTCAAATACTCTCTCCGTATCAAAATATAACGTGGGAGTAGTTCAGATTTGCCGCGCCCCAATGCCAACCCCATGCCGCTCTCGCCACTACTCCGCCCCTCCTCTCCTCCAGCCGCCGCCCGCTCGCTACGCTCCAGCTCCATCGCCGCCAATCCGCCTCCGCCGCGGCCGCCGCTTCCACCCAACCTGCCCCCTCACATCCCCTACTCCCGCGCGCTGCAGCAGCGCCTCTACCTCCTCGCGCAGCACGCCCGCCACCGCGGCACCACCTCCCCCTCCGGCGCCGCACGCCGCGCGCTCGACCAGCTCCACGCGCAGCTCCGCCTCAACGGCTTCCACCGCAAGCACTTCCTCCTCGCCAAGCTCCTCTCCCTAGCCGCCGCCGCCGCCGACCTCCCCCGCGCGGAGTCCCTCTTCCTCTCCTCATCATCCCCGCCCTCCTCCACGCCGCATCCACCCACCCTCGCCAACCTCCTCCTTCCCGCCGCCTCCGCGTCCCGTTGCCCTCCCGACCACCTCCTCTCCCTCTTCTCCCGCCTCGTCACCCGCCACAGCTTCCGCCCCAACGCCTTCTCCTTCTCGACGCTCTTCGCCGCCCTCGCCAGCGCTGGAACCGGAGCGCTCCCCCACGGGCGCGCCCTCCACGCGAGCGCGCTTGTCGGCGGGTTCGCGCGGTCCAGCTCCCACGTCATCACCAGTCTCCTCGACATGTACCCAGCGGCTGGGCAGCTCGTGGACGCCCGGAAGGTGTTCGATGAAACGCCCGACAGGACCGTGGCGGCCTAGAACTGCATGCTTTCTTCTTATGTGCGGTGTCGTGAACTGGATGTCGCTCTGCGTTTCTTCGGTGAGATGCCTGGGAGGGACGCGGTGGCCTGGACGACGGTGATCGCTGGGTGCGCCAGTGCTGGCAGGGCGGCGGAGGCGGTTGAGCTGTTCTGGAGCATGAGGAAGGCACGGGTCAAGGATGACTCGGTGACGATGCTTGCCTTGCTGACCGCGTGTGCGGATCTGGGGGACCTGCGTCTCGGGCGATGGATACACGCGCGTGTCGACCGGGAGCAGAGGACCGTGTCGCTGGACAATGCACTCATCCACATGTATGTGAAGTGTGGGGCAGTGGAGGACTCGCACCGCGTGTTTCTTGAGATGCCAAGGTGGAGTACCATCTCGTGGACTACAATGATCTCCGGGCTTGCGGTCCATGGTTGTACCGAGGAGGCGCTAGAATTGTTTCATGGGATGGAGGAACGTCCTGACGGTGCAACACTGCTCGCTGTGCTGTGGGCGTGCAGCCACTCAGGGAAGGTTGAAGACGGTCAGAAGTACTTTGAGAGCATGGAAAGAGTTTATGGATCACTCCAGAGATACGGCACTATGGATGCATGGTCGACATGCTCTGCCGGAGCAGACGATTGCATGAAGCACTCGAGCTCGCGGAGACAATGCCGTTGCAGTCTAATGTGGCCGTGTGGGGTGCACTACTGAGTGGATGCAAGAGGGAAGATAATCTTGAGCTTGCAGCCAAAGTGATTGATAGATTGATTGAGCTACAGCCAGACCGTGCAGCTGGGCACCTTGTGCTCTTGTCAAACATGTATGCCGGCGTTGGTCAGTGGGAGCAGGCTCACGTTGTGAGGGAAAGAGTGGCTGCACTAAATGCTGGGAAGCCTTCTGGTGGGAGCTGGGTGAATCAAAACCAGACCAGCTTGTTGGTAGCATGAGCTCAACGAATTGATTGGTTTCACTCACAAGACTTCACATCAAACATTGGGCTCTGTGTTCCACAGTCCACATTTAACATGCAGTAATCATCAGAATTTGAAGGTTTGCAACTTTGTAAATGTAAGGTGTATATGGATGCCATAAAAGAAAAAAGTTCAGAACTGGAGCAGACAAAATGACCTATCTGCACTCTGTGGCACACTTTCTTTAACTTCTGGTGAAACTGGAATTATGCACCAGTTTTCTGGTAAAATTACGTTCCATGAATTTCTATATTATCACTACAAGAAATAGGAGGTTACATTCGTTTGTAAAGAGTTTAGAGCCTTTGTTGACACTGCTAAGTTTATGTAGTTCTTTAGCAATCTAATAGTGTAACATCCCAGAAATATTATCAGTATTATTATTCCAAAAATGAGAGCCAACAAAAACTTTTGTTGATTATCATGTGTTGTTTGTAAGTTGTTGCTTGTGGTAATTAATTCTTGTTGCTTGTGTTGCTTGTTTGCTTGAATTAATAAAAAGGAAATACAAAAGCAAAAGTGAAACTAGAAAAATAAAAGTGACAAATAAGAAACTCAAAATTGTTCCAAACAAAATTCAGAGGAATGGTATATGAAACCTCTCATTTACATTCTTATCACTTATCTCTTTCAAATAATATTTTACACCTATTTTAAAATTCAAAAATAAAAACAATTGAAATAAAACAAAATGCCATAATTAAAACCTATGAAAGAAACTGATTCAAAACATTTTATTTTGCAAAGCCAATTTTTGTGGAGCTTCTACATATTATGGGAAAGCCCCACAAATATTTGCAATTTTTTCTAAAATGTTTAAGTGCCTCAAATAAATTCTAGAAGATGCTGCTGGACTGAAATGGAAATAACAAAAAAAAAAAGCAGAGAGGAGGCAGGGGGTTTTCTGCAAAAACATCATCCCCTAGCTCTCTCCCTCGCCCCGACGCATCGCCGTGTCGCCAAGACCGCTCCCCGCCGTTCCCGCGCTCCCCAGGCCCCCCTGGCCGCGCTCTCCCTCGCTCCCGTGCCTCTGCAGCCGCTGCGCCGCAGAGGAGAGCACTCGAGCCCTCCCTCACCTCGAATCCACCCCAGCTCCGCCGTGGCAGTCGCGGCAAAGCCGCCCAAATTCGCGCATCTCTCCGCTCCTCGACACGCCGCACTTGACCGAGCCCTTCTAGAACACGCCCGACCCCCCTGGACACCTCGGCCTCGAGCTTCTTGCACGCGTCGCGGAGGAGTCGAGAAAAGATCTCGCCGGTGCGCCATGGACGCCGTCCATGCGCCCCGTCCACGAACGCCAGCCCCTGCCCTATATAACCACCTCCACACCTCGCCAGAAGCACCACACCACTCCACACCCTCTCCACTCCCCTCTGTGCACCGCCAGGAGGGCGTGCACGCCGCCCGTGCCCTCTGCAACCTCGCCGTGCCGAGGTAGGCGATGCTCACGCGGCCGTGCCGTCCTGCTGCTCCATTCTCCCCTCTGACCCCTCTACGCTGTTTCCCGAGCTCACCGCACTCGCCCCACCCTTCTTCCCTTTGATTTGTGCCCAGACGTGACCGTTGGACCTCGCCGGAGCCCGTGTCCGTGGCCGTGGAGGACGGAGACCTCGCCGCCGACGAACCAGTCCACCCCAGCAAGTGCAACTCAGCCAGGAGCTTCCCCCACGCCGCCGCCGTCGATCTGCATCATCGTCGCGACCTCCCGAGCCCCCTAGGTGAGAGATCCACCCACCTCGCCGTCGCCGGCGCGGCAGCGCCGCTGGATTTTGGTCGCCGTCGTTGCGTTGCACGTGAGCCGTTGGATCACGATCCAACGGACGCGTACCGCTTCGGTTAGAAGAGAAAGAGAGAGAGACTGACGGGCGGGC
The DNA here is from genome assembly GCA_947311845.1 of Poa pratensis. Classification (NCBI taxonomy): domain Eukaryota; kingdom Viridiplantae; phylum Streptophyta; class Magnoliopsida; order Poales; family Poaceae; genus Poa; species Poa pratensis. Next base: position 23,750,626 of record CAMZMU010000079.1, read on the forward strand.
CCCGCTCGTCAGGTTTTAAATCATTTCCGCGCGCGCGCTGTGCCGCTGCCATGTAGGCCCCACTCGTCAGAAATTTAAACATTATCCATAACTAGGTTTTCTCTGATTAAATTGAAATATGAAAACAGTACTGTATCCAACTTGTAAATTTAATATCTCAAGATTTATAGCTCCAAATAAATCAAATCCAATTTTTCTGGAAAGCTTATGAAAAATTTTAACCAACCCAATTAGATTTATTCATTTAAATAAATAGTTAAAAAGTATTATTAAAAATACTACAGAAGGTTTAAATTCTAAACTTGTTTGTTTCTGATACTCTGTTAGTCCAAATAATTCCAAACCAATTTTGCTAGCTTAGTACTGCCATGTATTAGCTTCCCTAATTTTGGTAGAATTATTTGTGCAGTAGTATTTGTTTAGAATTAAGTTTAAGTTTAAATACCCTTCTGCACTCAAACATTTAAATATGTTTAATGGTTAACCCAAATGATTAGGACCAATTTTTTAGATCTCATTTAGCCATGTTTAGTTACCCCTAAAAGGATTTAATTTTAGGATCAACAGAACTTAATTGGTAGCTAAAACTTGATTATTAAGTTACTGGATTCAAACAATTGTGTAGGGAGTTTGGTAACTCCAAATGATCCAAATCAAATTGGGTTGTCTTCTACACATCAGTAGCTTTCTGTAGAAATTTTGTTTGTATTTTTGTGACCAACAGAACTCAAGTTGTGCAATTAAACATGTTCCACAAGTTTCTGCCATAATTTGGACATAAATAAATATGTTTAATTCAATTATTTGAAACCAAATTGTATTGTTTGATGTGTGCAGTAGCTATTTGTGATGTTTATGGTTGTTATGTTGAGATGATTGCTTGATAGTTAGTGATTGTTTGTATTTGTTTGTTATTAATTAGACGAGAACGCTGTCGGATTTATCGAGGAAGGAGAGTTTGTTGAATCTGAAGATCAAGACCAAGTCACTTTGCCGAGCAAGGCAAGCTACTCTCTGAGCTTGCACCACAAATATATGCATCTACTTTCGATAACATGTTTTACTCTTAAGGCAAAGATTTATAAAACCTTTTCAAAAGTATGGAAATTATTTTGCCACCCTATGTAGTAGTTATATAAATTATAGGATGGGAAAAATAAAATGGTTTATTCAAAACTCCTTTGAAATACTTGTGTGTTATGGAATACCGAGATGTCGGTGTTGAAATGGAGAAATGGAGATGTTTATGAAAAATGCACAGTGTGTCCTAGTACTATGAACCAACCGATACCCTGTGCGACCACATTACCACATATGGGAAAGGGCGTAGTCATATAATTTGCTCATATTAGTATGGGATCCTCAACAACGAGGATGACCTCGTTCCATGAGGGGATGGTCATGGCGACCTACCCCCTGACCTGGGTCCTGGCATCTGAGGATGGGGGATTGAAGGGTTCGCTCGCCGGGCAGAACTACGAGTCCTCACACTTAGGTTTCCCGACGGGGAATCTGGACTGGGTGTGATGGAAAGGATGATAATTTCGTAGCGGTAGGATCCTATACTAGCATGAGCAAAGGACAGGCTATGGTCGGCGGCTTACTTCGCATACACCTGTATGGCGAGACGTGGCGGACACGATGAGCTGCCGGATGGATGTGGGAAAAGCGTGCTACCTCTGCAGAGTGTAAAACTATTCGAATAGCCGAGTCCTCGGATATGGACAGTTGGGAGCTGTCCTAGACCATGTGCAAGTTTTTGGAAAAGCTTTTAAGTTTAAAAGAAACTGAAATGGTGATGGTGTTACACAGCTATACCAAATGGAGTGGTATGAGTTGTTGGAATAAATGGACCATGGTGAGCCATGGTCAGAAAAGGAGGAGTTTTTGAGAAACAAATAAGATGGTGACTTCTTTAAAAAGTTATAAAACTCTTCTTACCTTTTTCAATAAAGATATAGAGATGTTTTAAATAAATAAAAGTGAAGTAAATAAAACTAGTGCATACTCATGTTGGGGTAGTTTGCGAGTACATTCAAATGTACTCATATTGGTTTCGTCCCTGGCTATTGTCCTAGCCAGACTACGAGGAGGAGCACTACGCCGAGCAGGAGTATGGCGACTTCTACGCAACTAAGGATCTCCACAAGTCAGCTGCCTGTCGGGTCGTCATCGTTAGAATATGATGTCTACTACGCCGTAGCTTCCGCTGATATTTTGGTTTGGCCCATGAAGGCACCTATGTAAGACTTGGTCTAAATGACCATTTATGTAAGACTTTTATTCGGTATTGTAATGGATGTAAACTTTGGTATCCAATTCGGATTATGTGCAACGACAGACTGATCACGGGATCGTTGTGTTAAGCATAATCGGGTATTTCGGACAGCTAGTCCGGGGTCCCCACAGACTTGGTATCAGAGCCATCCTGACTTTAGGAAACCTTAGTTAGCATGGTCGTTTGTCAAATGTTACAAAAGATGAATTTCTAAAAGAAAGGAATGAAGTATTTTCGAAAACTGCTTATCTCCAATCCTCTTACTTATGCAAAATTTTACTCTCATTAAAATTACATTTTCCTTGTATCCCTAAAATTTTGCACCTCTCATTAAACTTAAAATTTGACTCACTTGTTGCCTACTAATTAAAATTTTGATACTTGTCACTAACTAACTTAAAATTTTGCTTAAAAATTGTAGATGGCACTCCATTGGACCGAGTTCGTTCAGCTGAGAAGGACAGCAAGCTGACGTTTGAGAGGGACTTGTTCGAGTTGACCAAGCTGTTAGGTCGCCCCGCTCCAGAGTTTGAGGGAGCTCAGATTGATGTTCACGGTGTCGGAAGGCTGAGCTGGCTCATCAAGTCGTCAGTTCGCAGGAACATCAAGTCTCCCAGTTCCAGGACGCTCATCTTCACCACCAAGGAGGCCACCTGGGTTGACGGTCTCTGTACTGCTACACAGAGGATGCTAGCCCGACTTTGTGAGGAGCACAAGGCGGAGTTAGTAGACTCCCGTTTCCGGTTCTACGGGAGGCGCAACTGCGATGGACACCCTACTCCTTCACCTTACCACCCGATGTTTGGGAGCTACATCATGGACATGGAGATCTTACTTCAGTGCACTCAGGATGATCTGTTGCGCACTAGGATTCAGCTTCACTTTGACCGCGAGTCGCTCGTTGAGCTTCGCGAGAACGAGAGAAGCTGATGGAGGAGAAGGTCGCTCTTCTCAGGAAGAGGGCCCAGCTGAGGAAGACTATCGTGAAGCTCCGCAAGAAGGTGGCAGAGCAGGACGGCTGATTGAGGATCTAGAGCACCATACTGACGAGATGGAGGAGGAGGGCGAGGATCTCCGCAAGGAGAACAACGCTTTCCTCAGTGACGATGATGACTTCGTGGAGGAGATGGACTGTGAGGAGGAGGATGATGAGGAGGAGTTAGTTGACGAGGAGGAGGAGCCACTCGAGCCAGTTCTCGAGGACGAGGAGGAGGATCCCGAGGAGCCAGCCTACCAGTCAGATGCTGACGTGTTAGAGCTGGAGGTTCCACCTCAGTAGGCGAGTGACTTGATCACTACCGCAGGATTAGGTTGACCCCTATCGCTAGTCGAGTCGAAGTAGTGGTTCTTTTGGAAACCAGATGTTATGTATCTAGATGTAAGGTGATGTTGTAAGCTTGATGTTGTTGTGAACTCCTTGATGTGTGTTTGTGAAATATAAGTATGTTTGTCTTGTTTAAATCTGTGTGAAATATTTTCATATAAATCTTAAATTAATCAACCACTTGAGAATCGTCTTTTCCCTTAGTCGAACTTTTCTTGCCTTGCTCTTATACCCGGTGTGCTTCAGGATGCCGCCCCGTCGCAGCAATGCGGAAGGATCAGGATCAGCACCACCACCACCGGACCCAACCCCCACCCAACTTCTCGCGCTTATCATGGAGGAACGTGAAAATGCCCGGCAGAGCGCCAGCTCATCTCCTGCCCTGCAACAACTCGCAGCCGCTTACAACAACAACAACAACAACAACAACAATGGTGGTAATGGCAATGGCGATGGAAACCAGCGATCTACCTTAGGTGATTTTCAGAAGACCAACCCACCCACCTACTCCAAGGGACTTCACCCACTGGAAGCCGATGATTGGCTTCGCACCATCGACAACAATCTGGAAGTTGCTGCTGTGGGAGAAAATGAGAAAGTGTGTATGCAACCCACTATCTCGCTGGACCTGCAAGAGCTTGGTGGGAAACTACCAAGGCTCTCCAGCAAGCTGGTCATGTTATCAACTGGGCTGAGTTCCAGGAGAAGTTCCGCAAGAAGCACATTCCCTATGGACTCATTGAGAGGAAGAAGGATGAATTCCGTAAGCTGAGGCAGGGAAGTAGAGATGTGGTCGGTTATCTGAGAGTTTACCGACTTATCTCGGTATGCTCCTGATGACACCGACAAAGAAGAGAAGAAGATGGAGCGTTTCATGAGTGGACTTCATGATGAACTGCAGTGTGCTCTGGTTATCCATGACTTCCGTGATCTGGAGTCACTTGTGGACAAAGCCATCCAGCTGGAGACCAAGCGCAAGTCTATGTATGAAGGTCGCAAGAGGAGGATGAATGCTCAGGAAGGTTCGAGCAGCCAGAAACCTCGTATCTTTCAGCAGAACCCCAGGCCTGCCTATCGTCCACCCCAAGCCCACGCCCCAATTTCCCTAACCGCCCAAACAACTTCAACCGCCCCAATGACAATAACCGTCCCAGAGGAAACTTCAACAACTTCAACCCCAATGCCAATGTTGTCTGCTTTGAATGTGGCAACAAAGGTCACTACTCCAGAGAATGCCCCAATCCTAAGAGGAATGTCCAGCGCCCCAATGCACCGAACAATGGTCAAGGCCGCAATGGAAATGGTAATGGCAAGAATGCCGCACCCCGCGGAATGCTGCTGTTGTCAGAGGCCGTCTGCACCACATCAATGCTGAAGAGGCTGAAGAAGCGCCAGATGTTGTGCTGGGTACGTTCCTTGTCAACTCAGTACCTGCAACTGTTCTGTTTGATTCTGGTGCCACCCATTCGTTTATTACCAAAGAGTTTGTTTCTAAGGGAGGTTTAGTCGGGAGTCTTTTACCCAAACCATGTTGGTACAAACCCCAGGACTGTTAGCCAAAACCAACCAGATGTGTTCCGAAACCCCCATAGAAATTGGAGGAGGAAGGTTTGCAGCCGACCTAATTATCTTAGGAAACCAAGGCATAGATGTTATTCTTGGAATGGATTGGTTAGCCAAGTATCACGGTCGTATTGACTGTGCCCGAAGAGCTGTTTCTCTCACTTCTGATGATGGAGTTGAAGTGGAGTATGCATCTGAGACCAGCCAGACCAGACCCGGATGCCATGAGAGCATAGCTCGACCCGCCCTAGATGAGATCCGTGTTGTTCACCTGTTCAAGGATGTTTTCCCAGAAGAATTGCCTGGTATGCCGCCAGACCGGGATATTGAGTTCATAATTGAGCTTATCCCAGGAACATCCCCCATATCCCAAAAGCCTTATCGGATGAATCCGGAAGAACTGGTTGAGTTGAAGAAGCAGTTGGCTGATATGCTAAGCAAAGGTCTTGTCCGCCCAAGCGCTTCACCATGGGGATCACCCATTATTTTTGTGGACAAGAGAGACGGTACCACACGCCTGTGTGTGGATTATCGCAAGCTGAATGACGTGACCATTAAAAACAAGTACCCTCTTCCCAAGATCGAGGATCTGTTCGATCAAATGAACGGAGCCCGAGTCTTTTCAAAGATCGATCTTCGGACAGGTTACCATCAGTTGAAGATCCGAGAGACAGACATTCCCAAGACCGCCTTCACCACCCGTTACGGTTTGTTTGAATACACCGTGATGTCCTTTGGTCTGACCAATGCCCCAGCCTATTTCATGAATCTCATGAACAAGATTTTCATGGAGTACCTCGACAAGTTCGTGGTAGTTTTCCTTGATGACATCCTTATTTATTCCAAGACCGAAGAAGAGCATGCTGAACACCTGCGTCTAGTTTTGGAGACCCTCCAAGAGCACCAGCTGTATGCCAAGCTTAGCAAGTGTGAGTTTTGGCTCAGTGAAGTGGCATTTCTCGGACATATTGTATCTGCTGGAGGAATTTCTGTTGACCCTGAGAAGATACAAGCCATTCTTGACTGGTTATCCCCAACCAATGTTTGAAATCCGAAGCTTTCTCGGACTTGCCGGTTATTACCGCAAGTTCGTTGAAGGATTTTCCAGTATAGCCAAACCCTGACCCAACTGTTGAAGAAGGACAAGAAATTTGAATGGACTCAGAAATGTGAGGATAGTTTCCAAGAACTGAAGAAGAGACTAACCTCAGCCCCAATTGATTATGCCAGACGTCACCCAGAGTTTCGACGTGTATTGCGATGCATCACGCCTCGGACTTGGTTGCGTTCTGATGCAAGAAGGCAAAGTTGTGTCGTATCTGTCCCGGCAGTTGCGACCGCATGAAGAGAATTACCCAACCCATGACTTGGAGTTAGCTGCTGTGTCTTTGCTCTTAAGAAGTGGCGTCCCTATCTTGCGGGACATCGCTGCGAGGTCTATACAGATCACAAAAGCTTGAAGTATATTTTCACCCAGAAAGATCTGAACCTGCGACAGAGGAGATGGATGGAATTAATCAAGGATTATGATATTGGAATCCATTATCACCCTGGAAAGGCTAATGTAGTTGCCGATGCCCTTAGTCGCAAACCTTGCACCCTGAATGCCCTGATCCAAGCCGAACAGCCAGCCTTGTTCAAAGAGTTCCAAGATTTTGGACTAGAACTTGTTAGCCATGGTTATCTCGCCAATTTAGAGTTAACCCCAACCCTGATGGATCAAATCAAAGAAGCCCAAAAAGGTCATGAAAGCATTGAAGGAATTAGGAAAAATTTCCCTCGGCAAAGCACCCGGTTTTACCGAAGATGCTGAAGGAGTGCTGAAATTCAATGACCGTATCTGTGTGCCCAATGTCACGGAACTTAAGGAGTTAATCCTGAAGGAGGCCCATGAGACCCCTTATTCAATCCACCCCGGCGGAACCAAAATGTACCAAGACCTTCGAGAAAGATTTTGGTGGCATGGAATGAAGCGAGAGATTGGTTCTTCGTAGCCAAGTGTGACATCTGTCAGCGAGTCAAGGCTGAACATCAGCGACCCGCTGGATTGCTTCAACCTTTGAAAATTCCCGAGTGGAAGTGGGATGAGATTGGAATGGATTTTATTACCGGACTTCCAAGATCCAACCGAGGCCATGATTCAATCTGGGTCATCGTTGATCGACTGACCAAGGTTGCCCATTTATCCCTGTCAAGACCACCACAATGGACCAGTTACCGACTTGTATATTTCCAGAATAGTGAGCCTGCATGGTGTGCCTAAGAAGATTGTATCTGATAGAGGCACGCAATTCACCTCAAGATTCTGGAAATCCCTTCATGAAGCCCTCGGAACCAAGTTAGCATTTAGCACAGCTTATCATCCCCAGACCGATGGCCAAACTGAGCGAGTGAACCAGATATTGGAGGACATGCTTCGCGCATGTGTTCTATCCTATGGTTCCAAGTGGGAAGATTGTCTTCCGTTTGCAGAGTTCTCGTACAACAACAGTTATCAGTCCAGTCTGCAAATGGCCCCTTTTGAAGCCCTTTACGGCAAGAAGTGTCGTACACCCCTGAATTGGTCCGATACCGGAGAAGCAAATTGTTGGACCAGATACCCTCCGTGAAGCTGAAGAGCAAGTTCAGCTTATTCGTGAACGCCTCAAAACTGCCCAATCCCGTCAGAAGAGTTACGCTGACACCAAGCGCCGTGACCTCACTTTCAGTCGGAGATTATGTTTATCTCCGAGTGACACCCCTTAAAGGAATGCAGCGTTTCCATGTCAAAGGAAATTAGCGCCAAGGTATATTGGACCCTTCAAGGTCATTGCTCGTCGAGGAGAAGTATCCTATCAGCTGGAATTGCCCCGGAGTTAGGAGATTATCATGATGTCTTCCACATTTCCTTGCTCCGGAAGTGTCTTGAAGTTCCTGACCAGCCTGATGTTTTCAAAAACATCGACCACCTCTCCATCGACCTGAACCAAGACCTGACTTATCGTGAGAGACCCCAAAATTCTCGAAGAAGATGTTCGTGTTACCCGAAGACGTGCGATCAAGTTTTACAAAGTCCAGTGGACTAACCACTCTGAAGAAGAAGCAACTTGGGAACGCGAAGATTATCTTCGAAGCGAATTCCCAGACCTCTTTAAAACCTAAGCCTAGCAAATCTCGGGACGAGATTTATTTTAAGGGGGGAAGGATTGTAACATCCCAAAATATTATCAGTATTATTATTCCAAAAATGAGAGCCAACAAAAACTTTTGTTGATTATATGTGTTGTTTGTAATTGTTGCTTGTGGTAATTAATTATTGTTGCTTGTGTTGCTTGTTTGCTTGAATTGATAAAAAGGAAATACAAAAGCAAAAGTGAAACAAGAAAAATAAAAGTGACAAATAAGAAACTCAAAATTGTTCCAAACAAAATTCAGAGGAATGGTATATGAAACTCTCATTTAGATTCTTATCAATTATCTCTTTCAAATAATATTTTACACCTATTTTAAAATTCAAAAATAAAAACAATTGAAATAAAACAAAATGCCATAATTAAAACCTATGAAAGAAAATGATTCAAACATTTTATTTTGCAAAGCCAATTTTTGTGGAGCTTCTACATATTATGGGAAAGCCCCACAAATATTTGCAAATTTTTCTAAAATGTTTAAGTGCCTCAAATAAATTCTAGAAGATGCTGCTGGACTGAAATGGATATAACAAAAAAAAAAAGCAGAGAGGAGGCAGGGGGTTTTCTGCAAAAACATCATCCCCTACCTCTCTCCCTCGCCCCGACGCATCGCCGTGTCGCCATGACCGCTCCCCGCCGTTCCCGCGCTCCCCAGGCCCCCTTGGCCGCGCTCTCCCTCGTTCCCGTGCCTCTGCAGCCGCTGCGCCGCAGAGGAGAGCACTCGAGCCCTCCCTCACCTCAAATCCACCCCAGCTCCGTCGTGGCAGCCGCGGCAAAGCCGGCCCAAATTCGCGCATCTCTCCACTCCTCGACACACCGCACTTGACCGAGCCCTTCTAGAACACGCCCGGACCCCCCAGGACACCTCGGCCTCGAGCTTCTTGCACGCGTCACGGAGGAGTCGAGAAAAAGATCTCGCCGGTGCGCCATGGACGCTGTCCATGCGCCCCGTCCACGAACGCCAGCCCCTGCCCTATATAACCACCTCCACACCTCGCCAGAAGCACCACACCACTCCACACCCTCTCCACTCCCCTCTGTGCACCGCCAGGAGGGCGTGCATGCCGCCCGTGCCCTCTGCAACCTCGCCGTGCCGAGGTAGGCGATGCTCGCGCGGCCGTGCCGTCCTGCTACTCCATTCTCCCCTCTGACCCCTCTACGCTATTGCCCGAGCTCACCGCACTCACCCCACCCTTCTTCCCCTTTGATTTGTGCCCAGACGTGACCGTTGGACCTCGCCGGAGCCCGTGTCCGTGGCCGTGGAGGACGGAGACCTCGCCGCCGACAAACCAGTCCACCCCAGCAAGTGCAACTCAGCCAGGAGCTTCCCCCACGCCGCCGCCGTCGATCTGCATCATCGCCGTGACCTCCCGAGCCCCCTAGGTGAGAGATCCACCCACCTCGCCGTCGCCGGCGTGGCAGCGCCGCTGGATTTTGGTCGCCGTCGTTGCGTTGCACGTGAGCCGTTGGATCGCGATCCAACGGACGCGTACCGCTTCGGTTAGAAGAGAAAGAGAGAGAGACTGACGGGCGGGCCCCGCTCGTCAGGTTTTAAATCATTTCCGCGCGCGCTGTGCCGCTGCCATGTAGGCCCCACTCGTCAGAAATTAAACATTATCCATAACTAGGTTTTCTCTGATTAAATTGAAATATGAAAACAGTACTGTATCCAACTTGTAAATTTAATATCTCAAGATTTATAGCTCCAAATAAATCAAATCCAATTTTTCTGGAAAGCTTATGAAAAATGTTTAACCAACCCAATTAGATTCATTCCATTTAAATAAATAGTTAAAAAGTATTATTAAAAATATTACAGAAGGTTTAAATTCTAAACTTGTTTGTTTCTGATACTCTGTTAGTCCAAATAATTCTAAACTAATTTTGCTAGCTTAGTACTGCCATGTATTAGCTTCCCTAATTTTGGTAGAATTATTTGTGCAGTAGTATTTGTTTAGTATTAAGTTTAAGTTTAAATACCCTTCTGCACTCAAACATTTAAATATGTTTAATGGTTAACCCAAATGAATTAGGACCAAATTTTTTAGATCACATTTAGCCATGTTTAGTTACCCCTAAAAGGATTTAATTTTAGGATCAACAGAACTTAATTGGTATCTAAAACTTGATTATTAAGTTACTGGATTCAAACAATTGTGTAGGGAGTTTGGTAACTCCAAATGATCCAAATCAAATTGGGTTGTCTTCTACACATCAGTAGCTTTCTGTAGAAATTTTGTTTGTATTTTTGTGACCAACAGAACTCAAGTTGTGCAATTAAACATGTTCCACAAGTTTCTGCCATAGTTTTGGACATAAATAAATATTGTTTAGTTCAATTAATTTGAAACCCAATTGTATTGTTTGATGTGTGCAGTAGCTATTTGTGATGTTTATGGTTGTTATGTTGAGATGATTGCTTGAATAGATTAGTGATTGTTTGCATTTGTTTGATTATTAATTAGACGAGAACGCTGTCGGATTTATCGAGGAAGGAGAGTTTGTTGAATCTGAAGATCAAGACCAAGGTCACTTTGCCGAGCAAGACAAGCTACTCTCTGAGCTTGCACCACAAATATATGCATCTATTTTCGATATCATGATTTACTCTTAAGGCAAAGATTTATAAAACCTTTTCAAAACATGTATGGAAATTATTTTGCCACCACTATGTAGTAGTTGATATGAAATTATAGGATGGGAAAAATAAAATGGTTTAGTCAAAACTCCTTTTAATATACTCGTGTGGTTATGGAATACCGAGATGTCGGTGTTGAATGGAGAAATGGAGATGTTTATGGAAAATGCACAGTGTGTCCTAGTACTATGAAAACCAACCGATACCCTGTGCGACCACATTTACCTACATATGGGAAAGGGCGTAGTCATATAATTTGCTCATATTAGTATGGGATGCCTCAACAACGAGGATGACCTCATTCCATGAGGGGATGGTCATGGCGACCTACCCCCTGACCTTGGTCCTGGCATCTGAGGATGGGGGATTGAAGGGTTCGCTCGACGGGCAGAACTACGAGTCGGCGGCTTACTTCGCATGCACCCTGTATGGCGAGACGTGGCAGACACGATGAGTTGCCGGATGAATGTGGGAAAAGCGTGCTAACTCTGCAGAGTGTAAAACTATTCGAATAGCCGAGTCCTCGGATATGGACAGTTGGGAGTCTGTCCTAGACCATGTGCAAGTTTTTGGAAAAGCTTTTAAGTTTAAAAGAAACTAAAATGGAGATGGTGTTACACAGCTATACCAAATGGAGTGGTATGAGTTGTTGAAATAAATGGACCATGGTGAGCCATGGTCAGAAAAAGGAGGAGTTTTTGGAGAAACAAATAAGATGGTGACTTCTTTTAAAGACAGTTATAAAACTCTTCTTACCTTTTTCAATAAAGATATAGAGATGTTTTAAATAAATAAAAGTATGGAAGTAAGATAAAACTAGTGCATACTCATGTTGGGGTAGTTTGCGAGTACATTCAAATGTACTCATATTGGTTTCGTCCCTGGCTATTGTCCTAGCCAGACTACGAGGAGGAGCACTACGCCGAGCAGGAGTATGGTGACTTCTACGCAAACTAAGGATCTCCACAAGTCAGCTGCCTGTCGGGTCGTTATCGTTAGAATATGATGTCTACTACGCCGTAACTTCCGCTGATATTTTGGTTTGGCCCATGAAGGCACCTATGTAAGACTTGATCTAAATGACCATTTATGTAAGACTTTTAATTCGGTATTGTAATGGATGTAAACTTTGGTATCCAATTCGGATTATGTGCAACGACAGACTGATCACGGGATCGTTGTGTTAAGCATAATCGGGTATTTCGGACAGCTAGTCCGGGGTCCCCACAAATAGTATGGCTAGCTCCTCGTTACTTGGTGTGCTTTGATCCACTGTGAGTTTTTGATTGTTGCTCTGTGTGCTAGTGCATGGGAGTTTTCAATTTTATTTATCCAGGTGTAGGTGCTAATTATTTTATGTTTGTTTAATGCCATGAGGTCTAGACTGAGGTTTGTAGGCTGAGTAAGTTAGTCATTGCATTGTGGTGTGTTAAATTGATGTTGTGTTGGTGGTGGAACTTTGAGGTAGCACTTTCTATTAGTATTTAGGATGTAACCGTATTCAAGAGGAAGAATTTTAGTAGTTATGGCTGCCATGAGACTTACCTTGAAATAGTTTGGTTCATATTTGATAAAAGTAGTTATCAAGCAGCATCACTGTTTTCTACAAAAGTACAATTTTATTTTGCCTTTATCAAATATTTTTCTTGTAATTATCTTGCTCTTATTTCAGGCAAACGAGCTAATGTATACGCGAGATTGCGAGTACTGATATACAGGGAGAACAATGCCTGCTATGGATTAGCATCACTCCGGTGTGGTTTCTATCCATCTTTTGCATTTGAGATATCTAAATCAAGTTTGATATGTGGTTTAGAACGAGCTGGTTCAGTTAATGCCTAAACCTGTATTTTGTTTTCATAAAGTGATGCCCATATGTGCCACCAGTTCCTGTAGCCCACTTATCTTATTCAAGCTTGTAGCACATGCTATTCTTTCCTGTGTATAAAGAAACGTCTTGACAGAATATTATGGAATTGCTATATGCTTTGCTAGTCAAATATCCTACATGCCCATACATTCACTTTTACGCACTTGACATGATCAGCTGTAGGTAAAAGAAACAGTATACTATAAATGAAATCAAAAGTTCAGTGGCGGCGCTAGAACATTGGGGCATGTGATGTAAACCTATGAATACGTAGTATAAATGACCGAAAAATACACCTTAAAAATAAAACACAAGCATATACATGTAGCAGATGTAGACCATGTGGTTTTGGTTGACATCATGGTCACCAACATAGCATTGCTACTTCAAAAGTTTCAAGTCCATTTATGGTTAAACTACATGTATTTAACTTGCTAGTTCTAAGTCATGTAGTGGAAAACTAGTGCAGATGTATAGCAAGTGAACAGTATACAAATGATTATTTTCTTTAGTTCATTCTTTGCTCTTTCGAGGTTAGGACATGATACTTTGACTTAGCATTAATTGTTCTAGACACTTGTTTGCTGTAATTACCTGATTACACTGCTAGAACTATTAATGTGGATAGCTCCGGAAATTATAGTTCTGAACTTCTACTAATGAGGTCTTTGAGACTTCAACATCTCTGTCCATCTTATTCATTTTGTAGTAAAAAAACGTTATGGCAGCCCACCCCATTGTCACAATAAGCATAGCAGAACTACATACACAAGCTGACCTAGTTCTCTCATTTTCGTTGTTAAATTTTCCTGAGATACGAAAGCACTTTTCTGGTATCAATTTGAAAAATGATCCTGTCTTCTCTTCTCTGTCACCTATGCTGTACACTGTTCTTTATGCCGGCAAGTTGATATTGCTGGATTGACTCCTGAATAAACTGAAATCAACTATTGGTGTTGATATTAGCAGGGTTGGTTCAAATGTCACGCAAGAAGCTTATTGCATGTGCCAATGCCAATTGCAGCAGCAAGATGCCATGCAGCATGGATATAGGGTGTCTCTGGGAAGTAATCATCGGCAATAAACAGCGCGCCTCCCAGTAGAGATGACATCTTGTGCAGGTTATGTACCATTCTGAGCTCTGGTTCAACGGATGCTCTCTTTGCAAAGGAAACCTGCATGGAGGAACAGTTAGATTTATTCAGAAATTTTCTTTCAACAAAAAATTATACCATAATCCGGTCAATTGATCATTGAAATGTTTTGTTCTGGACAGAACAATCTGCCAAGTCATTTAGGGCTTGTTTGGCACCCATCATTTCATTTCATTTGAGTTAGGGATAAGAATTGACATAAGATACAATAGGTATTTGCTGGAATTCCAAATGAAATGACATGTCCAATTCCATGACAGCCAAACAGGTTGAGTATGGAATCACAAATGAATTCCATGATTCCAGCTTGAAATGATGGGTGCCAAACGAGCCCCAATCATTTCATTTCATTTGACAGAAATGAAATGATAGAAAAAGTAAAATGACAGGGTTAGGGATAGGAATTGGCATAACATACAATAGACATTTGCTAGAATTACAAATGAAATGACATGTCAATTATATGGCAGCCAAACAGGTTGAGTATGGAATCACAAATGAATTCCATGATTCCAGCTCGAAATGATGGGTACCAAACGACCTCTTAGAGGACTTACCTCCATCATTCCGGTGTGGACAGCTGAAACCATGAAAGGCTGAAACGGCAGGAGCAATGTTGATGCTGCCATCAGTAGTCCTGGATTCTCATTCCTAACTGCTCTGTTTAAACACTGCACATAAAACGTTATATGTTGCGCAAACTCTGGCCGTTTATCAACCGCCTGATGAGGAATATGGCTCACCAATGTAGTGGTGGCGATCATAGTATAGTCTGCCCATCTCAAGATTTTTTTGACTTCTCCTTTTGGAAGAATGATACAGGCCTGAAGCTATCCCTACTCCAACCAGCGAGTTGGCGTAGATGGCAGCGTTCAAGTTCTTCCTGTGGCACTGACTTTTCTTATCAGATACAAACTCAGAAAACTCGGCAAGAGCACTTCGAGTTGGCGACGCGCTGGTCGTCTCCCCCCGTTCACTGTAGCGGAGAGAGGCGATATTTTTCTTCTCCCAGCCGATCCACCTCCTCTCCGCAGATCCGCCGGATCCCTCGCCCTCCGCCGGTCGCTCCGGCGACGGGAGGGTGGGGATCCCCGCCTCTCGGTGTAGATATGGTAGGTTCTTTTGGGGCCTCAGCCAGCGGCGCCGTGGAGGCGGTGGGGTCGCCGGTGTTGGTTTTGCTGCAGGTTCGCGTCTCCGGCGGCGGTGCTCGGTGGAGCGTCGCGGCGGCGAGCTTGCTTCTGTGGCGGCCGCGGATCGGTGGATCCGGGCCGTGCGTTGATCCCCTGCCAGGTCCAGTGCAGCGGTCTCCGCGCTGGCGGCGGATCCGGTGGTCGGAACCCCGGGCTCGGCGAGATCCACGACTTCTCCCGGCGTCGGCTCCGTTGGCGACCATGGCAAGGTGGTGCAGATGGGATCGGGGGGCGCTCGCCCGAATCGTTCATCGTCAGAAGCTCCGCCGCGGCGCGGCGGGCGGTCACGGCGGCGTCCTTCATAGGGCAAAGCTTTCCCTGACAGCGGCAAGGTGGTGGTTGGTCTCCCTCGTCTCCGGCGACGGTGAAGTTGGCGTTCTCGTTGCCTGTGGTTCCTTTTCCTCTACGTATTCCGGTTATGTATTTCCTCTGTGTACTTTGTACGTGGTTGTCAGTTGAATATACGTGGTGAAAATTGCAAAAAAAAAAAAAAAAGATACAAACTCAGAAAATAACAAGAAAGGAATATCTTGTCTCAGTAGATATCTTGCCTTGGTGTATACAGTCCAAGGATAATGAAGGGCAGAGAGGTGAGGACATTTGCAAAAGTTTCGCCAGCATGCTTGTCACCTGATCAAACAAAACTCTCAGAATAGAAGCTTCACTTGACAAATAGATATTGTGCAGATGGAATGGAAGCTACCATACATGCAATGCTACAGTGGATGGGCTTCAAGCATGAGGGCCTTTGCTGCCACAGTCGTCTGCAGTTAGAAACACAGGTGTCAGATCGAATCGGCTGACCGAGTCTGGCGTTGAGTGCATTGCTCCCAGTTAATGGAAAGCTCACCGTATCAGCAATCTTTGTTGCTGTTGTGTAACTGTTCTATGGCCATTTTGATGTTCACAGGTTGAAGAATCAGTAAAGCTGGTCCGAACGGCTTCATCGTCTCTCTGTGCCTGTGGCCGTCGACGCCCGAGCTGTACTCCGTAGAGGCCGTCCAAGATGCCAGGAGGGTTTCTTCTGCTACTCTGGACACCCATTTGCCTCGCCCCTTTGAACTTGTTCTTCGCAAGCTCGCAGGTGAGCAGAGTAAGGTCGATTTTATACTCCTGCGCACTGCAGGATGCAGATAGACATAAGACATGGATAAACAAACTTGGATTGAGCCAATTCATTGCTTCATCTAGTGAGCTAACATTTTTCTTCTTTCTTTGCGAGGTAAGTTGCATACAGTGGCTGTTGGAAGAAACTAATGGAGTATGAATGTAGCAAGCGCACCTTAGCAGCTATAGACGATTAGCTACGTGGGATTGTAGCGGGTCTCCTGCCTCTTCTCCGGCGGGGCGCAGGTGGCTGGCCCGGCCCGCAACGGCAACGGGAATAAATAGCGGACCTGGAGGTTGCTGAATTCTTGGCGCGACGCGAGAGACGCCAAGTCATATGGGAGCAGAGGATGCCGATTCCAGACGAATCTTCCCTCTGCAGCGCGGGCCGTGGAGCTTGGTCCGAATATCCTCTCGTCCACGGCGGGCATCGTCAGAAGTTACACGGAAGACAATTCCATGCAGGCAAAATGCTACTTCGTGGATTCTGAGTTATGAATAGAGCCAAAACCGAGTGACTTTTTAGACGCAAACGAAGTTGGAAACTTGAAGCAGTAGAACAGCGGAACGTCTTGTGACCACGCATGTTCTGGTTGGTGTAGGCGTGACAAATGCTATTACACAAATATAAAATATAAATCTGTTTTATTAGATTAAAAGAACAACTGGTATCGGCTACAACTAGATAACTAGATAGCTGAGTCCACAAATACCAAAATGGTCTTAAATAAAGAGAAGATTACAAGCAAGGTGGCCTTTTCAAGTTTTCATTAATACAGAAGAAAAGAGGTTGGCCGTTTATAAGAAAAACTGGCTGAACACCGATACTACACAGAAAGCACCATGCTGGCCCTGAGGCCGTACCCCCACCCTCGAATTGACAACCAAGTCGCCCTAACAACCACCCTAACACTTCAATGCAACACGGCCGTGGCGAAAGACCGGAGCCGCGGCTCTGACATCCATGCTGACCGCATGGCCACGCATCGCCGAGCCAATGATGAACACTCGCCGCCGACAACCACCAACTCACTCCACGGGTCCCTCCGGCTGGTGGAACATCCAGGCGAGGCCCCAAGAGGCAAACGACGCATGAGCACCTTCGTCGCCTGATCTCGCATCTGGGGTTTCCTCCGGAAAATACCAGGCGGAGGAGCGAGAACAACGCCACGAAATTATTAGTGAAGCCGTAGCCGAACTAGTTGTCGTTGAGCCACCATATTTCACGATGGTGATAGACACCACTGAGAAATTTAGCCACTAAGGCCCTCTTTGGTTCGCAGGAATTGAAAATCACTAAAATAGAACTATTGCAGGAATAGGATGTCACGACACTTGAGCGCCTCTTTTGGTTTAAAGGATTTTCAAATGAATTACATATTATTTTCTCCTATAGGAATTTTTCCTACAGAGTGAATTTGGTTCGAATGATTGAATCCTCCAAAATTCCTTCGGATTGATTTTCTACACTACAATCCTATCGGATTTCTAGCAAGAGGTGAGACCTCTTGGAAAATTCCTATGTTTCATTGACAACTATGGCATGTACTCAATCCCTATAAAATTTCTTGCGTTTTCCCGTGGTGCAATCAAACAACATTTGCTACTCATTCCTGTATTTTGATTCATATAGGATTCTAAGTGTCATGACATCCTATTCCTACGATATTGATATTCCTGTGTTTTTGAAATCCTGTGAACTAAAGAGGCCCTGAAATCATACACGAACCAAAAATACAGGAATCGGTATCGGGTGTTGTTCGGTTGCACCGCAGGAAAAACACAGGAAATTTCCATAGGGATTGAGTACATGGCATAGTTATCATACGCATATAGGAATTTTCAGGAGGTCTCAACTCTTGCTAGAAATCCTATAGGATAAGTTGTAGGAAAGCAATCCATACGAGTTTTGGAGGATTCATTCCTTCGGGATTGAGTACATGGTACAATTGTCATACATATATAGGATTTTTTAAGAGGTCTCACATCTTGCTAGAAATCCTATAGGATTACTGTGTAGAAAAGCAATCCATAAGAGTTTTGGAGAATTCATTTCTTGAACGAAATGGACTTTATAAGAAAATTTCTATGAATTGAAATTCTATTCTATACAATGCTTTTGAGAATCCTTTGAAGCAAAGAGGCCTGAAATGCTTGCAAAGACTTGTACAGGACCAAACGTCGTTCAACCGTCATTCTAGTTCTAGTAGACTTGTAGTACTAGCCTACGACCACTACTACAGCGGAATGTGTTGCGACCATGCTTGTTTATATGGCTGATGGACATGGTGAAAAGTCATACAAAAATTCATTTATAGAACAAATTTTGTTCTTTCTTTTCCAGGCGTACGCAGATTTACGCTCAATGAGCCGCCAAATCACGTACCGAAATGAGCACGCTGTAGCTTGACCATCATCGTTTCTGCTGCAGAAAGGAGAAAGCAAAACAGGAGGGAATCGAAGGACGGAAATGGAGTACCCATTAACCTTTCAGCGTTACGCTGCTCCAGTGTCCGTCCCCTCGCCATGAGCACGTCGCGCCTGCAGACCGGCCGCCTGGACCTGTCAATCATGCCCGGGCCATGGCCGGCAGCGCCTCCCATCGGTAATTGTAGCGCCACCGGCAGCAGCGGCAGCGGCAGGCTCTGACATGACCTCCACGCCTGAGGTTTGACACACCAACTTGGCAAAAGTTGCTCCTTCTTTTGCCCGATCTGGTTCCTGCCTGCACTGCTGCCATCATGCCTCCTCCCTCGTCCGAGATCGGTCGGTCTGGTCAATTCTCGTGAGCGACTTTGCCCGATGTTATCAGGTTTGGTCAGGAATTTCTTGCGAGGTTTGGGTTTATACTCTAGCCAGGCCGAAGAAGCAAGACTAGAAAAGAGAGTCACAATAAAATTAAAACTCTTGATGAAAATAAGAAGAGGTTAGACATCATGCTAAAATTTGTCTAAATATAGAGAACCTACTGTTATTTAAAACTCCTTTGAAGCAATCCAATGATTTTTTTTCTTTTCCGTTAAAGAAGGGAAATTTTTACTTCCGAAATGTTTCGAATTTGAGAGGAGGAAGAAGAGAAAATGAGCATGAAGAAGAGAGAGAGACAGAGAGACATGAGGGTGATGAGCATCGATGGCGACCGAGGAGGCGGCAACAACCATACTCCAAGGCTCACTGGCGCTCGACATGCAACAATGGCAATACGAGGGCTTGGATCAATGCCTTTTCAAGGTGTTGGCGCCACACCTCGACTCCGGTAATCACTCGTGGTGGCAATAGACGACTAGATCTAGAGAGACGACAATGTAGGAGGATAAGGCATGTAATCGTTGGTCGTTCTCAAGACTTTAAGTTTAAGGGTATTTCAAACAATCTCCTAGTTTACAGCTAGACAACCAGCTAAATTGGCAAACTGTAAAACTCTGAATAAAAGTTTTTCCTACACGACAACACAATTAGCCACAGTCAGCCCAAACAAACGGGGCCGAAGTTCATGTCCGCACGGAGAAAAGTATGGAACCATCTATGCAGAGCGCCTCTTGATAAAGTTTAGATATTTAGTTAAAATTTGCATAAATGGAAAAAAAATAGACAGAAGGCCACAACCAATGTTATTCACATGTAAAAAAAATGTTACTCTAACATTCCATAGTTGCAAAGAGTTCCTTTGATAGACGAACGAGATTCAGTGAGATGGACGAACTTCATCCGCTTGATCCCCATCCAACGGTTCAAGCAGGCCAAATCGTTCACCGCCAGACACTGGACGCCGGTCGTCCATAGCCGCCAAACCGCCGTCTATCCAGATAAGGCCTGCTACGGCTACCTCCCGCGCAAAGCCGTCGCCTGCCACCAATGGAGACCACCGCCTCATGGCGCCTCCACCCCCTGGCTCCTCGCGGCTTCCCGCTCTCCTCCAACACAACCGGCAAGCTTCCTTCCCCACGTTTCTTGAACGCCCGGCGAACTCCAAGTCCAGGATCCTCTGCCTCCTCCATGACAAGGTATCAGTTAACCTCAGCTCTAGACACTTGATCGCCCCCAGCTCGAACGATCTTTGCGAGCTGCAACTACTGATCCGTCTTCTTTCTTGCTTGGTTTCTTGATCGATCGCGTAGCCTGCCCTACAGCCCAGAGCTCGGTACCGCTGCAGAAGCTGACCTCCGTGCTGCAGTGCGCCGCCGTCTGGGCAGCCGTATGGACACCTTCAGAACTCTTTCAAATCCGTTCCTATTGAATCAATCCGTGCTTCACTTGATCACGCGGCGGCGAATTCCTCTTTGTTCGTGTGTGCAGGTGGAGGCACCGGCCGCGCTGGCGACGGTGAGTGGGGAAGAGGACGTCGACCTCCTGGCGATCCTGCCGCCGCTGGCGGCGATCGCCTTCGTGTACCTCTTCATTGCTCCAGTAAGTGAGCGACACCGTCCTCTTCATAGTTGTACACTTGTTATCGGTTTTCCATGTTTGAAAAAGCACTCGGAAGCTAACTCAATTTGGGCAATGAATTGCTGATCGATCGTGTTCCGTTGGTGTGGTGTGCGTGCGTGCAGCCGATTATCATGAACTGGATGAGGCTGAGGTGGTTCAAGCGAGGGTCCGTGGAGATGTACCTGCAGTTCATGTTCACCTACCTCTTCTTCCCCGGGTGAGCCACCGCGTTGCATTTCGACTGCTGCTTACAAATAAACAGATACAATCGTAGCAATCTCGCGTTGGTTGCGTACATAGTTCGCATACAGCACCGTAATCTGTTCAGTGATTGGTATCGCCGTATGCAAACTTCTGCCCTCTAAGAGGTCATCAACTGAATTCAGTTTTCACGCATGTGCAGTTTGATGCTCTGGGCACCGTTCGTCAACTTCAGGAAGTTCCCAAGGGATCCAACCATGAAGTACCCTTGGTCCAAGCCGAAGGAAGGCACCCCTCTGTTCAAGGACAGATACCCACAAATAGACTCCTTCAGAGAAAAATACTACAAGTAGTATAAGTGTAAAATAGAAATATGGACCATCCACAGCAATACTTCTTTGCAGATATCGCTCTTGAACACAAAAATTCACGCGATCTACTTGGATGTCACAATTATAGCATGATTTCCCACAAAGGAAAAAGTGCGGTTTACGGAATAACCAGGCATACTCTTGTGTATGGAATGGATTAGTACCCACCCGGAGCACCGAAGCTGAACCTTAGTTTCTTTTAAGGCGGATCTTAGTTCGTTCTTGCTAGAAGATTACCTGCAATGGTCAATAAGCACGGTGTTCATTAGACCTGAGCATACCCTGGGCCGGCCGGATTTCAGCCAGTATTTGGAAGCACGACTGAAAAATGTCAATCCCAAGCACGGTACGGCATGGCCTTAAGCATGTCGACAGTAGAACTTAAATAAGATTTTTTTCTTTCAATCTTTTTGTAGGCTTTATACCACCTTGGTGGGGACTGACTGCTCTCCCTACGAAAGTAGCATCGAGATGCGGAGATCAACCACACATATTTGCATATGCTTATCTATTGATGTCGCAGATCAGCGGCAACTCCCATACTAAGTAGCCAAGGTCCCACCAGAAATCCAAATGCTTTGAACCTTTCACATGATCGTAGATTCCGTCAAGAAAGGGCATGTGAATGGATACAAGATTCACAGGGTCAGATCCGATGACGAAGTGTGAGGTATATGTATGCCCTAGAGACGATAACTTATTCCATATGTATTCATAAGATATCTTGTAATGAATAAATTGCACCTCTCATCGAATGCGTGATTCGGGTGTGAAATCTTGTACTTAATTTAGTTCAATACTATTTTCCTTAGTCGTTTGAGATTGTGGTTGGATTCACACTGTCGAGACTAATGTGTAACCGGCTGACGACTAGTTTCTACTTGTCGTGGGCATGGAGATACCAATCCAGATCACACTAGCTGAGCTAAAAAATTAACTGGCTTGATTGACCCCCCAAAGTTCACAATGGCATAAGAGAGGTGGTGGAGTACTTCCCTATGTTTTTATACTACCAAATAAGGGCATCAGATTCGGTAGACAAGGAAATACTACTAGAAATCCACCTCTAACTTGTATCATAGTTATGTAAGGACCGGAGAGAATTTTTTACCAAAAGTTAGTCTAAGTTGAGAGCCATCCCAGATTTGTCTGAATTTTTTTTCCTGGGTCATTGCAAAGAATGTATAATTCAAAAAGTTGGACAGACAAAGGGGACATACCACATCAAGTATCCTCCCAAAATCTAGCTATCACTCCATTCCGTGTTTTCCATCTATAACCAAATTTAATGCCCCTAACAACCCACATGGTGCCTTACCAAATTAAAAAATCCACCACAGTCTTTTTTTTCTGAAACTAAAATCCGCCACAGTCCTACAACAGAAAAATGTTGGGTTTGGGGCATGTATTTAATTAGCATCTACCATGGTTTGAAAGCTTAATTACCATCATCTTTGATATATGTTTTTATCCCGAATCTTAAAAGACTGTGGTTTGAATTTGACAAATCAAGGATCCCTAAGCCTTAAACTCCTCTGTCATGCAAATAAGCTTCCAATTTTGGCTAAATGTAGCTTTATATGACCCTCAAAATCATTCCATAGGAAATTAGCCATCCAGGTATTTATGACTTTTATAGACCATTTTGGAAACCTAAAGAGAGAAAGTAAATAGATAGAGATACTATCTAGGCAAGCTTTAATATAAGTTATTCTAACAGCATACGAGATGAACTTGCCTCTCTCGCCAGCAATCCTTTTGATAATTTTATCAACCAGAGGTTGAATATCTTCTCCTCTTAGCTTGTCAAAGTGCAGTGGTATCCCAAGGTGTTCAACAAGAAATTTTCCTACAACACATCTGAAATGCTAAAAAAGAGAGGAATTTCATAATGCTCTAATCTCGGGGCGGCGGCTCCGAGATTTCTGCATCATTGAGGGTGTTTCACCTTGTGTTGTGTGGGCGACAAGGTTGCTCACGGTGTTGTTCGTCGTCGAGGCTCCCGGTGAGCTGGTCGCATCCATCTACGTTGGAGTGTCCCGTATCTGCTCATCTCATAGCAGTTACAGATTCTTCTCTCCGACAAGGGTGGAGGGCTGACCGGCCAGGTGCGGAGTGGTGGGTTGAGCTTGGCTCTAGGTGTTTCTAGGTTGTGTGGGCTCCGCCCCGTGGTGTTTGTTGTATGGTTTTTGCCCGGTTTCTCCCGTTAATAAACCGGGCACCTTCTTCTTAATTAATGGATAAGGCAAAGCTTTTGCCTTGGTTTAAAAAAAATCCTAGAGGAATCAATTCACTTTTAACGTACTTTTTCTCATCCCCGTGACTTCTTCAAAGCATGAAAGAACCCACTTGAGGTGGCTATTTAGCTTAGGGTGTTTTTGAGAAAATGATACCCCCATGACAAATTCTGAGCATAGACTTCGGATAAGGTTAGCCTCAACTTCTTTGATTAGCATTCTAGTCAGGACATCAATCACAAGGTTGAATATCAAGGGGCACAAACTGTCTCCCTGCCTCAAACCTTTACCAGTTACAAAAAAAATTTACTAATTATTTTGTCTAGTTTGACCTCAGCAAAAGAGCCATTATGAGTAATGGCTTTTATTCATGCTAGGTTTTAGGAACGTGACCTCTTTTTTATAAGAGATCTAGCACGAAATCTTGGCTCAAAAGGCCTTTTCATAATCTAATTGTAGAACTAAACCCTCAGTTTTTTCCAGAACTACAGAGGAAATAATCTCATGGGCAGTAACTACACTCAAGGGCCGAAAATCTCCTTTGATAAAAGATACTGATTTATTGAAGTAATGTTGCCCATGATAAGAGCTAATATATTAGTAAAACTTGAATAAAAAACTAAAAGAACAATTGAACAAGTTGATAGGCCAGAACTTTTCCATACTACTAGCAGCAAGATCTTTAGGGATCACTGTGAGAATGGCTACACCGAGTCTATAGATCTCTAGACTACCATTATAAAAATCCAAAACATTGCCATTAGGTCCTTCTTCACCATATCCAAAAAATACTGGTAGAAGAGAAAAGGCAAACTATCAAGTGAGGGCCCCATCTGAATAAGAGTAAAAAATGACTTTCCTCATTTTCTCCTCAGAGAAAGAGGCATCCAATAATTGATTATGCTTGATTCTGCTCAAAGGAGATTTTTTTTGTTGAGGAGATAAAATATCATCATTAAGACTAACCCGAGAATGATCCATTTTTTAAAATAAATCTTTATAAGAACTTGTAGCTACCTCCAGCATGCCCACAACATCTTTGACAGGCCCATCCATAGAATGCACTAGCAATTTCCATCCTCTTTGATTAGCGACAACATGGAAGTAGGAGGCATTCTTATCCACTTCTTTAATATCTTTACCCATACATCTCTATTTGGATTTGATTTCTTTTTTATCCAAATGTTATGCATTTCAGCATAGATATTTTTCATTATATGTTTCTCATCATAAGATGGCCTATGTCTCAGTCTTAACATCGAAATATTCATATTCATCATTAAGTTTTTTTTTTCATATTACCAAGTTCAAAACCAATGTTTCCACTCCAACCTCTTGAGCGGTTTCTAAATCTCGTACCTTTTTGTTGCCAAAGGTGAACTGTGTCCTTACCATGCACAGGCATTAACCAGTTTATTTGACAAGGTCCACAGAATGATATTGGGTTACGTGTAGCAATTTAAAAATTTCCGTAACCAAACCGCCAAGATCTATTCTATACTTACAAACACCGTTGCGGAAGATCTTGTGTTTGTTGAAGTAGATGTTGGCCCAGCCTGATGAAAATCCCACGTCCACGCTGGAGGTGAGATTGTTACCTGATCCGTCGTCGAGGAATCGCTTGCATGACCCGCTCTTCTAGTATCCACACGTACACCGCGCCAATCCGTCCATGCTCCGCCATCTTAAGCACCTGGCGCCGACGAAGAGAGACAGCCTTTGACGTAGTAGATCAGATCTATATGAGACTAGAGATATGTAATTCTCAACACATGAGATCTAATTAATTAAGAGAGGGAGAAAAGCCACTGAGGCAATTTTGTGAACTTGAGTTCAACTTGTCTGTCTCCAAAAGAGAAGGGGGTAAGGTTTATATAATAGGCCAAGGGGTAGGGAGGCTTGGGGGTGGGGGCAAATCCTCCCCCATGGTGCGCCGGCCCTAGGGCCGGCCAGATCCCCCTCCCCAGGTCGGTTCGAGGGGAGTCCTTGTCCAACAAGGACTCCTCCCCCCCCCCCCCCCCAAACTTTCCTTTTTGCCTTTTTTTCCCTTTTTAATTAAATAGACTTTCCAAAAATAATTAATTAAATAAAGGAAAGAAGGGGGAGCTTGGTGCGTTAGCCTTGGTGGGCCTGGGACCCATGCGGTAGGCCCCACCTATGGTGTGGCACTGCCCTAGGGCTCCCAGCCCCCTCCTGGCACTTCCCCCTTCCCAGCATGTCTCGAAACTCTTCCGGAGGCTTATAAACCCGTTAAACAAAATCATCAACTCTATCCACTGATGTCAGGAACACTTCCCGGCATCCAAACCAGCATTATTTCCCTCTCATGATAATTCACCGGAACACCTATGAATCACTCCGGAGTTGTTCCTGTGACATCAGAGTGACTCCGAACACTTCTCATAACCACTAAACTACAACTTTATTCTCTCAGTAAAAGATTGATTCACAGATTAAGTGTGTGACCTGGAAGGTTCGGTAACACATAGACATGTCCAGGTGCTTACCCAGCATCGGGACCTAGACGGCCGTACTGGCACCTATGTATTCACGAGTGAACGACAGAACCTGTTGTGTTTCTCATTACGCTAATTCCCTTACGTACACGATACCAATGATATCACGAGATGAGACAATGTGCTCTAGTGTGATCAAATCATTCGATCATAACACATACAAAACTCGTTCCGATATCATTCTCTTTTCTCATTCCATATTCTCGATGTCCTATGATAAATCACACTGTGTCTGGCCAGACGATTGGGGTGACATCGACAATTCTGAGATGGCCTAGAGGATATATTTGTCCATCGCCTGGAGGAGTAAGTACCATTCTTGAGATCTCCACTCCATTACGTATTCTAGTTCACACCAAAAAGTCACCGTTATGATCCCCAAATTATTGCCGGACAGTTGATGGCGACAAAGTGTAAGTGTCAAATACGCGGTCACTAGATATTCTCATGGTATAGGAATACAACTAACGAAAACTCTATATGCTCAATTGCTAACTTCATCTGTGACGATCTGTCTCTAAGCAAGATCATACGATGGGTCGGTTCAGTACTATTATCATTCCGATAATAAACTCATATAGTTGTGTGACTTATACAAAGTCCATGATTAGGAAAACGTGATCATCTAACAACAAGATAGGCTAGTCTTAGAGACAAGACTAGGAACACTTTGGTATTGTTCATATCTCTACACGTGCATTGGAGGTTTTTCTTTGAAGACTCTTATTCAATTGCCAATGCATTTGTAGCACAAAGATATAAACATTTAATAATAAACTTGGAGATAAATAATACTAAATATTATTGTCTCTGGCGCATATCTCCAACAAATGAGTCCTCATAAACCAGTAATTTTCAAACCTATATATGGCAGGTTTTGAGTTACTACACACCCTAATTCCAACAGAATGTGTGTGTGGTCACTCTCATGCCTAGGGAGAGATCTGATGTAGGCAAGGGGGGAAATTCGATCAAGTTCAACATTACATAAAACCCTATCGATGTTAGACATAGTTAGATTTTCCTTGTTGTTCCCCCAAGTACATCTCATATAACTTAATATGACCTCTATATTGTTCCAAATATCTACCTTGGCATTAATTTATTTACACCATTTCCGGTCAATACCACCATTGCGTTTTTCACTTTGGAATCTAACTATAAATTGAAAATAAACCCAATAATGGTGTGCCTTGGGTAGTTTATAAACAAACCATGTAATTTGGAAATGAAAGATTCTTTCTTATTCTCATAAGAGGATACATAAATAGTAATGACTTTGACAAAATATTACTCCCTCTGATCCTAAAAAAGTGTCGGAACTTACACATAAATTTTGTACATGGACAGTTCATTTCCAATGACACTTTTTATGGATCGGAGGGAGTATTTGCTTTCAACTTGATAGCGATAGAGACAGAAAAATCTTTCTCATCCCAACTAATAATATAAAAAGTCAGTATCCACCCATGAAAAATGCCTCTACCAGAGCCAATGGCAGGGAGATGTTTCCATTCAAAAAAATTATTGCATACAAAGGACATGATCAAGTCAACTATCATCAATGATATTTTGTGTTTCCTAAAAACCAATTATATTTGCATGAGTTTTATTAAAAATATCTACGGTCGCAGTTTTTCTATCAGGAGTCTCAATGCCCTTTGATTTCAAAACCAAAATTCATATAGAACCTCTTGTCTTGGGTTGCTTGCCCCGCCTAATTTTTGCTACATAAGACCATCCTATATTATCAGCAAATCTCCCTCATATCCATCATCCTTCGGATGTGTGGATTTGGGGAGCTGGACTAGTAGGCTCATCATTTTTCCGGACTTAAAGGAACTAGAAGAAATGGATCTAGATTCATGCAAAGGAAGGTATGTTTACACCCAGAGCGTTATGAATACTATGCAACCTACTTATAGAAATAATATTACAAGTATTTTACTTTTTTCTACCTTTGAGCATGGAAGTAGCAAGAACTTGAGAGTCCAAATTTTTTGCTCTTGGTAATTTCCTGGGACATCTCCACCTGCATTATTGACATTGGCACTTTGCCTAGTTCCACAGACATGACCCAGTTGTTGGTTGACTTGGACGCTCTTTTGTGCTGGGATGCTTTGGGAGATATTGCTAACTTCTATTTGCATCATTTCTTCTTGGTCAACTTCTCTATCTGGATTTTCATTTAAAAATTCCCCTTCCTGGACAAGTTCCATTCCCTGAAGCAAATTGATGCAAGTGTCATCAACACCATTTTTACCATTAATCCAGTCAAGCACTCTCTACCTTGCATAATCAGTCTTAGCAACGGGGCTGAGCATGGTAAGGGACTGAGGTCTCTGCATCTCTTATGTCTTTATAGGTAGAAGCAATTTTCTTAATTTCGGCAGATGGGGCATCAATGTAGATAAATTTCTGTTAGCAGAGGTAGAAGTACTCCACAGTTTCACTTATTTTATGTTGATTCAGAAACTGAAATAATTTTTACCCCAAATTTCCTGGTCTGAGCACCCACATCAATAAATAGTGTGCGAGTGTATGATCTTAGAGCATCCCAACAGATGACCTTAAACAGGGCGCTCTACTTTGGTTTTAGGGCACCACACTTTTGGTTTTAGGGCACCAAATTTCTTTCTCACACGATGGATGATGTAAAATAGGGCACCAATCACGCAATGGATGATGTAAATAGTGCACCAAACTTGTTCGATTACATATTTCGAGTATGCAAACTACATAATATTTAAACAATAACATGGGAATTTAAACAAAATTTGACACTCTAATAGCTACACCACACTTGTACTGCCCACACTACACTTTGACACACTACACTTTTACTAGCCACACTACTCCTCATCGCTTTCATCGCTAGTCCACTCAAACGAGGAGGAATCAGACTACACCTTGACCACCGTCGAGGGGCCAGCCTCGTCGGTCTTCTTCTTCTTCGCCTCTGCACTCCTCGCCCAATAGAAGTTTAACTCCGCCTACACGTACTCTGGATGCTCCCGTCGAACACTATTCATGGCCAACCCATTGGCCTCACGGGCGGCGAGCTCCAGCATGGCGCGGCCGTGTTGTTTGTCCTCTTCGCGTGCTACATGCCGTAGCGGCCGGACGACCGCAACCGCACCCTGCGGAAGTCTGTGCTTCCATGGACACGGCGGCGTGAAGGCACCTTGTGAGATGGCGGTCAAATTGATCGTAATCCGTCACCGCTACGGGGCGGAATCGGTGGCAGCGAGGCGGTTCTGACGTTTGGGCAGTGTGGCAACGGTGGATGCCGGAATCGGTGGCGGGGCGGCGCTGTGCGCGGGAGTGGGGGAAGGGATATCTGGTGATGCAAATTTGGGGCATAAAAGGCTACTTTTTAGGGCAGGAGGTAAAATTTTACATCATACATAGTCTTTTGGAGCATTTTGTCTGAAAAAAACAGTTTTTTGGCTGAAGCCCTATTTTAGATCATGGAGATGCTCTTACACGCTACCAAATTGGAATAGACACATTCTGCATAAAGCTCTCCATCTCTTGCAATTTTCACGGTTTATGCTGATCATACACACAATTATACCAACACCCCAAAGCTTGCCGTGGCTAAAACTTTAGCTAGCTATGCTAATTGGTAAGTTGCATAAGCAATGCATGCAATATTTCGCGACTTTGATTAGCTAATGCAAGCCGGCACGTCACACTAGACAGAGCACTGCTCTTGCGCCCCGTAGTTCATGCGCTGCCGCTTGATACTCCCGCCGCCGCCGCCGGACGACGACGTGTCGTTGCTGCAAGCCGCCCTGCGGTCGATGACGCCACGCAGAGCCTCCTGGACCGACGCGATGCACTCGTGCCTCCTGTGAGAGGCCGCGCACTCGTCGCCGTGGACGTGGTCTCCGCCCTCGTCCTCGCCCTCGTCGTGGGTGATGAGCAGCACGCTCCGAACGCGCCCACCAAGCGTCGTGATCTCCGCCCGGTGCGCGTGCAGCCGGAGCGCCGCCAGCGCCCGGATGATATCCGGATGAGATCGGGGCGGTCCTCGCAGCACAGCGACGCCCGCACTACGAGCCGGCCCTCACCATCTTCTGCCGCGTCGACGCCCAGCTCGTCAGCCTCCGTCGGAAGCATCTGCGCCGGCCCGGCGTCCTCGTCTTCGACGGCGGCAGCCATCATCGTCATTGCGGACGTCTGCCGCTTCAGCTCCTTCACGTGCTCCAGCACCTCGGCAAGCAGCGACGCCTTGTCTGTCTGCATGTTCACAAACACAAACACATGCGATTACAACATAAGTTAAAACACTCACGCTGGTAATCATTGATCGGTTAAAATGATGGTCAAGCTCGTGTGAGCGTGGAGCAAAAGGTAGCAAAAAATGCGGTCGCGGCGCAGCTTTTCGCTGCATTCTCATGTCTTTTTGGGGTTTAGCTTAACTAGGTACTACATCGGTGTAGGTGCGCGTGGTGGTGTGACTGGTATCATGTAGGAGCATATGCATATTTCTGACACCATATATGTAGTTCATTATTGTCTCTCTCTTGCACCTTTTTATTCAGAAGCAGCGGTTTCCCCGGTGTATGAAAGATTTCTGCCTGGGCGGACCCTCCCGTCTTGTCACAAGT
The DNA here is from genome assembly GCA_947311845.1 of Poa pratensis. Classification (NCBI taxonomy): domain Eukaryota; kingdom Viridiplantae; phylum Streptophyta; class Magnoliopsida; order Poales; family Poaceae; genus Poa; species Poa pratensis. Next base: position 23,781,289 of record CAMZMU010000079.1, read on the forward strand.
ACGGGAGCACATACGGCGTGCGTGGGTGCGTCCTGTCTCATTGCCACTAATGGCGATCACTTGGTTAATGAAAATAGTTTCTCCTGCCTAATTGTATCAGTTGTTCACATGTATCATTCCAGATGCCACCATGCACCTTTTATAATATCGATCTCTGAAATGAAATATGAATATTGCTAGTAGCGCCTCATTCTTTGGGTAGTAAGGAGAAAAATCTACTCAACTACTAATACTACAAAACTACGCGCTAGATCACAGAGATCGATGTAACAATGGATGATGCCACTAATGCGATCACTTGGTTAATGATATTTTGCCTGCCTAATTGTTTGTTCACATGAATCATTCTAGATACCACTATGCACCTTTTATTTTATCGATCTCTAAGATGAAATATGAATATTGCTAGTAGCTTATTCTTTGGATAAAATCAATTCTACTTAACTACTAGTACAACACTACTACTCGCTAGACCTAGATCAATGGAAGAATGGATGATGCAAACTACAACCTTTAACCAAAGTTAAGGCATGACCTCCTTTCATAGATAACGAATAGCTGTGTCTTCCTTGCTAGCTACCCACAGCATGCAGGCTAGTGAAATTGGTCCAATCTATTGCGATTTGCATATTTCATGGAAGACCTAACAAATACACAAACTCGGCCGGTTCTTGTTTCATTGTATTTTTTTTTTCACTGATTACCATGCCCGTTAGCAAGATCGCAAGATCGCTGCCACTGTTCCATTGTATAGATCTTGCACGTCTTGCCACTCTAGGGTACACCAAGCACACTCACACAAAATGCATAGAGGGAATCAAATCAATGATTTGGTTTTGCAACAGCCAGATCGAAGATCAAACGAGTAGCAAGAAGTCTAGGAGAAAAGATCACCGGGGATGAGATTAAGAGATCGGCAAAAAAGGCACACGGGTGGGAGACGAGACGATCGGTGCATCGTATTACGTGCGTACCTTGGTGGTGTTGGGGAGGAGACTGCGGAGCCTGGCGAGGTGGCCGTTGATCCGCTGCCGGCGCCGGCGCTCGGCCTCGCTGTGGCTCCGCGACGCCGCCAGCGCCTTGGCGTCCATGATCTCCCCGGCGGCGTTCATCCGCCCCAGCTCCGCCTGCAGGCTCCCGAGCAGCCCGGACACCACCGCCTTGCTGCTCCCGGCTGCGCCGCCTCCGCCGCGCGCTGCTGTTGCTGTTGCTGCTGCTGCGCTGCCGCCACCGCCGCCTCGAACCCGAACCCGAACATCCCGCCTTGCCCGACGACGTCGCACGAGTAGCCGCCGGAGCCTGCGAGACCACCGAACCCGCCCCCGACCGCCGCGCCGACCGGCTCGCCGAACGCGGCCGGGCCGCCGAACCACGGGGGCAGCAGCCGCGCGGCGGCCTCGTGGTGGCTCCCGTGCACGCCTCCTTCCCACATGTCGTCGTCTATCGTGGTCTTGGCTTCGTGGTGGTGGGTGGTGAGAGCGAGATGGTAGTAGCTAGTGGCTGCTCCGATCGATCCGCTGCTGCTTTCCCTCCGGACGGTCGACGGAGCTCTCGGTCAAACAAGGGGTGTTTCGCTTGCCTTTTAAGCCCGGCCGCTGCCCGTGGCCACGGCGCGGAAGGGCGACGGCTTTTTATCGTGCCCTTTTGGCTCACTCCGTCCGCAGTGGTCGAGACGGCAAGCAAAGTTCGTGTACGGCGCTGTGCATGCTAGCGGCCTGTGGGCCCGGCCTTTTGTCTCTGAAAGGATTTTTTTTCACCTTCGTGTCTGGTGTGTGTCGTGCGGTTTGTGTACAGTAGAACACATGCATGCACCGCCACAGCACCAAGCTAGCTAGCTAGTGAGTGGAGTTACTCATCAGTGAGAATGATCGATCGGGCTAGCATGCTTCAGGCCTACGGTTTGGCGCTGTTTGTTTTTTCTTGTGACGATTTTCCATAGATGCAGTAGCTTCAAAGGTCTCGGAAAGTATGAAAAAACTTAATCGTGGTTTTACTTAGTGTCACTATTATCAGCATGAAATTAATTTTCATTTAAAATTATGATCAAGTGTGGTCTACAAAACTACTTGTGTAAATAATATTGCAATTTGAAGAATTCATCCCTTTTCGTTTTGCCGAAAGGTTTCATTACGTAATTTTTTCTTTCTTGCCAAACTGTCAAGGAACTACATTTTCAAACTGTAGTAGGTTCTTTTTTTAGAGAATCAAACTGTGGTAGGTTCTCTAGTCTATTATAACAGTAGTTCAGAAAGCTCGATCGAATTCTTTTGTGTTTTGTAGAAACTTTATTGAAATAGCTGGTGGTTTGGTCTATCTTCCATCGAAAGTGTGGGTTTTTGAATTTGAGATTGAAAATCAAGTGCAATCTTTTGGAACCACTTCTGAATAGTCCATCAAGAAGAATTTAGTCTAAATGTTCTAATACTCACAAGATTGTTATCTTTTTTTTTTGAAAGAAATGCGGTAGAGGAAGCCCCTACAGCGGATCTTTTTTAAATAATAAGAACCCAAATCTGCATCCGTGAGGACTTGAACCTGGGTGGCTGGCTTGTACATCCACTCCCCTAACCCAAATCACAAGATTGTTATCTTAAAATAAAACAGAGTGAAGTGTGCTTTTAAAAATTGAAGGTTATCCTCTTGGCTAATTTTGTATGAATGCCATCAAAGATTCCTAGTAAATACTGTCACATTGATGATGCTCACCCTTAGTGCTTAAAGATTGACCATGAAGGAACATACTAGTTACAAGCATGCCAATTTTGAAAAATATACGAGTTCTAATATCACTGAACAATGCACTGCACACGAGCGCTCAAGAAATAGGGTCGCCAAAAATTTAAAGCACCTTCTTATTAAGCCAAACAAATCGAAGGAGAGTAATGGGGATGTTAGCAAAAAAAATACATTTACGTTTTCTTTCTTTCCATCCCATCAAGAAACTACATTTTGAATTACTAGTAGGTTTACACATTAAAAAATAGTGTAGTTTCACAAAAGCATAGTCTTGTGGGTGTTTCATAGAGCCAATTTGAAAGAACTAACAGTTTGGTCTACCTTTCAATTGAGTGTGGTTTTCCAAAACAGTGACAGAAACCAAGTGCAAATTTGGTTGAAAAAACTTGATAGCCCACAAAGAAAATAATAGTCTAGTTATTGTGTTTGTGGGTTTCATCCTTTGGCTCGTACCACCATAGTTCCTGAAAATAAGGTGCATTGTTTTTTATAAAATCAAACAATGTAAATTTTAACTAAAATTATAGGAAAAACTATCAATTACTGTATCAGATGTAGTACCGAAATGTATCTAACGATGTATTATAGTAAGATTGATTTAAAGTTGTAGAGCTTAATAGTTTTGTTCTAAAAGTTTTCTCAATTTTCACACGAGTTAACATTTGACAAAAAATATACGACTTATTTTCCGGAACGGAGGGATTACGGCTTTTGGGGGCAAAAAGAATGGCTAACTAGGAACAAACTAGTTGAAACAAGTCAGATTTTGAGAATATTATGTGTAATACCAAGTTGTAAGCTAAACAGCATCAACATTGAAAACCGGAGTGGCTGGCTACTTGTATCCATCCTTGATCCTACCAGTTTCACAAAATAGCGAGTGTATAATAGCTGTGCACATTCGCGGCCGGAGAGACGCCCGAGTTACTGTGGCTTAGCTACAGTTCTTACTGTAGATTTCTACAGTAGCTACAGTAGCGTGTGGGCCCCGCACGTCAGCCTCACAACCCGCCGCGGATTTTTACGGATAAGCCCGCGTGCGGCCGAAAATCATATGTTCTTCTCAAAAAAATAGCGAGTGTATAATAGCTGTGCACATTCGCGGCCGGAGAGACGCCCGAGTTACTGTGGCTTAGCTACAGTTCTTACTGTAGATTTCTACAGTAGCTACAGTAGCGTGTGGGCCCCGCACGTCAGCCTCACAACCCGCCGCGGATTTTTACGGATAAGCCCGCGTGCGGCCGAAAATCATATGTTCTTCTCAAAAAAACCGGTTCCAGGGGCCTGTCCGCAATTTCGGAAAAAATCGGGTTCTTTTCTGTAAAAAAACCACATCCCCGCGAATCCTCTTCCTCTCTCGCGACCGGCGCCGAGCTCGCCGCGGACGCCGACGCCTGGCGCCGCCGCAGCACGTCCCCGCGCTCCAATCGAAGGCCACGGCGCGGTCCGCCGTCGCCGCCGCTCCGTCCTGGCCAAGCGCTGCGTCCCGGGACGCCTCATCGGCGGCGGAATCGCCGGTGCCGTCCCGAAGTTCCTCCGCCGCTTCCGCCGCGGTTCCACGCCGCCGCGGCCGCCCCGGCGACCAAAACGGGGCGGCGCCGCCACCTCCAGCTTGCCCGCATCCGCGCGACTCGGACGTGCTCAGCCGCGCGGCCCAGGACGCGCCGTAGCGCCGCCGGCGACCTCGCTGCCGCCGCGGCTGCTTCAGCCGCCGTGCACGTCACCGTGACGTCTCGGCATTGCTGGGCTGGCCGGACGGCCGCTTCGTGGGCCGTTCCTGGGCTGCGTCGGCCTTTTTTTTTACAATTTCCTTTTCTGTTTTACTTTTCTGTTTTTTTTTCCAAGCTTTACAAATACATTTGAACAACTCCAAAATTCAAATACATTTTAAGTGCAAACTTTCCTCGAATTCCAATTCATTCAAAAGCTTAGCATAATTTTACGCGTACATTTTCAAACATGAAATTTCCAGACCACCGTGCACACACTAAAATTTGGGTTCAAGTGTATTGGAATTTACGAAATGTTTACACGTTGTCTAATTTAGGAATTTTCGGAGCGCGGAGAGACCGTGACAATTAATTTGGGTTCAAGTGTATTGGAATTTACGAAATGTTTACACGTTGTCTAATTTAGGAATTTTCGGAGCGCGGAGAGACCGTGACAATTTCTTTAAAATCTTCCGTTAATTGTTTCTTTAAACTATTGGCCCCACGGTTAACAATTTTTTTACTACAATTTATGAGCTCCAAATCTTTCTATAAAAATGATAATCACAGAAAAAGAATAATGTCCAAATCTAAACGAATAAGGTTACATATACAAAAAATTCAAATCTTCCTACCGGAAAAATATGAACAACAACTCAAACTAACCATAAAAAAAAGTGCCTACTAATTAAGCCAAACTACAAACATATTCAAACATTCCAATTCACCAAAAGAATTTGAAAAAAAAAAATGCATTCACTCCAACTATATGGACAATTGTATGGATTTGAATTTTTTTTCAAAACAAAATAACCAAGAAAGAAATAGCATCTTATTTTCCTCTAATTTTTTTCCCCACACTCACATTTTAAAACACTCCTTCAGACATAATTTCCTAATGGTAGTTTTTTAAGTTAACAACAAAACAAGTTTTTGACCGCAATATGTGAACTACAGACTTTTAGATTTCTCAAATCCATGCATATTTACAACAAAACAATTCCATAAATTGTTTCCAAACAGTCATTCTTTACGTAATTTCCCCGCGGAAAACAAATTTCTAACTAAAATCTGTATAAATTTACACATAACCTCACGAAAAAAAAGAAGCAGCGCGATTCTTTGTCAATGCGCCCAAAATTAGTTGTACTTATTTCATATGATAAATCATTTTTTTCGATTATAGCTTAGAATCTACACGGTTCTTAATTATGCTTCGTGCTATATATAATATTGTGATTGAATGCATTTTGATGTTGTACATAGATTTGCTAGCACCATAATTTATTTTGTACCACAAATGTAACTACTCTTTCCCGCTAAACCATAATGTATCTAACTACGTAGCTAAAATTAATAAATGCTCATACCATGCTTTTTAACTACGGAGCTAAATTAAAAATTTATGTCACATACTGCAACACACATCGACATGCTCAGAACAATAAATGGTACTTTTTAATGCCAAAATGCAAACATATTTAAACAATTCAAACTGACTAATATATATATACGATCTAGGTGTACTTCACGTAATTATGAATTTAAAATAAACAAATGCTCACAGAATACATATTCTCTGATTATGGAGATATCTTCCAAATTTATGAAAAAAAATACAAACATTTCTAAACAATGCAGTTTGTTAAGTATTTGAAGATACCCTAAATGACAAATTCCAACAAATTTAAATATTTTCAAACCTGACAGGTACACCGTGATGCCACGCCAAATTGGCAGCAAAATTCAAAATTAGCAAATGTTCATCAACAATTCAAACACATTTTTCTCTAAATATGGTAAAATAAAATATGGCAACTTGCAAACATATTTAAACACTCCATATTGCCAAATATTTGGATATTCCATAAACTATATTAAAAAATGCTCATTAAAAAAACATTACCTACGTACAGCAAAACACAAAACATAGTTAAGCAATTCAAACTGATTAAAAACTAACAAAATCACGGCATGACATCGACATAAGCAGACTTTCTCGAATTGTAAACTCGAATCAAAAAAATATGCATTACGACTAACTAAAGACTTAAATTAAATATCGTTTACAGATAAAAGCATAAATAAACATTTCAAACCACTAACATATTAGAAATACTCCAAAACATATCGCCGTGCCAAAAAAAAAACGCTTATTAATGCCAAATTACAAATATTTTTAAACAATTCAACTTAGCTACCATTTACACACAAAATAAGCAAACTTCATCAAATTATGAAACAATTTAAATTTAACAAATACTCACAAAAATATATACTCTTTAATTACGGAGTTATCTTACAAATTTACGAACAAATACGAACTAACAAAATCGCATCGTGCCGCCGCGTTAAATACTATAGAAAAACCGTTATCTACATATATCAAAAATGTAAAAACCGCCGCGTTAGATTGCTACATACTCACACAAAAGTAAAAACATGTTTGAATATTCTAATTTGGCCAACATTTACGCGAATATTCCGATATTCCATAAAAAATAAAAATAAAATGCTATAGAAAAACCGTTATCTACATATATCAAAAATGTAAATATATTAATTCATCAAGAATTTTCTATTTAAACATACTCACCGAAAAAAAAATGAAGACATACCAACATAAGAACACACAAAAAAATGCTAACATTACATGCCACATTGCCGAAAATCAAATTCGAAAATTCCAAGAAAAATGCCTTACAAAAGACTCACACATTTTGTCTTCATTTCAAACAATTTAAATCTGAACATTTCTCTTTTTAAAAAAAAATCCAAACCGTCATCAAAATTTAACATCAAGGGCGCGGCGTGCGCCGCGCCAAATACCACTAGTATATGAGTATCTCCATGCGTAAAAAGAGAGCATCCGATCCTAGTATATCACTGACCAGGCACCAACTCTACCTTGCACGCGCGGTCGCCAACACTTTAAATTGCCACATTATTAAACCAAACCAAAGCCAATGGAAATGGAAGGAGAGAGGTCGGAGCAGGGGATTCCAGCGGACGCCGGCCTGTGACTTGACAACTCAGGGCACAGTTTGAAACCTACGGCGGCAGGCCAACCGCGGTGGACCCTGGCGCGGCGAGCATAAAGTCGACCAACGCTGCGGGGGCAGCAGCGAGTGAATGAATAGAAAAAAGGCCCGGTGCGCCGGCGGTAGAGGGGACACGGCAGGATGGATTAGGGTAGCGCTGCTGCGCGGCATGCCTCCGCAACGGGGCAGACCTACTACGGCTACGGCTAGTCGTCGAGGAGAGCGAAGCAGCGCGCGATGGAACCGACGGGGAACGAAAAGGCCAGTCCTCCATCGGCGTTCGATCAGCGATCGAGATCCTCCGGCCGCGCGTGCTGAGGTGATCGAGGAGACGCTGCTGCGGCGCGTGATTGTGTCGCGGCTGGCGAGTGTGCCACGGCGCGGCTTTTTGGCAGGTGCGCGCGTCCCAAAGCGCGCGCTCTCGATCGGTTTTTCCATCCTTTCTCGCCACCTTTCTCGTGACGCCCGAGGCGACCGAATGATTGTGTGCCGTGGCAGCCTGCCGCACTACGCGCACGCGTCCCCTGCCCGACGCTTCGGGGCAAATTTGACGAATTTAACGCTTTTTTCAAATCATTTCATAAAATGGACCAAATTTCAAATCAATTCACGATCTGACCGTTTTCCACGGCGCCCGCCCTCGGGGTGGGCGCGCTAGACAGTACGACGCCGTGGTCCAAGGCGCCGTTGACCCAGCCACGTTGGCGTAGGTGGGCCTACATTTCGTAACTACGGCGCCACGGTCCAGGGCGTCGTACTACTTACCATGGCGCCCCAGGCCAGGGCGCCGTACCACTTAAAAACCACAGCCCGCGCCGCCGGCCTCCACTCACCCAGTTCTTTCTTCCTCCTCCAGCCCGAAGTTCTATCTCTATCCCCCTCACTTGACCCACTCCATTTCCACTCAAATCCCACCGAATCGGAAGGATCTATCCGTGCAATTCGTGTCCTCTGCATTCTCCACGGTAAACTTCTTTGTTCCCCTCAAATTTGGCCAACTTAAATTTTGGCATTTGATTGTATTGTGCAAATTCGTGGAAACCCTAGAAATGAATGTGGGAAGCAAAATCTTTAGCTCGGTGTTGATATTCGGGCCATAGGCTTTAGGATTTGTATGCCATGGTAATTGATTATGATTTGGTATGCCATGCCTAGGGATTTTGTAGGCCAAACCCTAACCCTAGAAAATGTAATGCTATGGTTATGGTTTCTAGGAAAAGTGGTATGCCTAGTTCGAAATTGCGGTAATATAATTGTCGTTGTGATGGCCTTTATTGTTTTGTTTATATTTAGATGTCAAGAATCGTGAATGTTCATCATGTGGACTTCGCGGCTTTTTCGAAAGGAGATTTACATGAGCTTGACACGGAGGAGAAAGTGATTGTGTTTGACACTCCTAGTCCTACCCTAGCCGATGTTGTGGAGAAGGTCCGAAGTGAGTTGAATTGGATGGACAAAAATGACGGAGTTCATTTGAAAGGAAGATACAATGTTGGGTTTGATCATTACATTCGTTGGAAGATGATGACTCTCGACTCTGAGATTCGTTGGCAAGCTTATATGGAGGCTATCTTTGCCTCACAAGACAAATCTCCAGAGTTATTTGCCATGAAGAAGGTTGAAAGTCAATTGCACATTGACTTGAATCGGCCTTGCGGTGGTAGTAGCCCGGTTCAACATGAAGAACAACATGAGCCCCATGAGCCGGATTGGTATGAAACCACAATGAGCCAACCTCCATTGAGCCAACCTTTGAGGCCGGAAGTATGTCAACAATTAGAGCAACGTTGGAAAGATCGTAAGGAGGCCTTGGATGAAGATGCCGAGAATGATGAGACCGCGGCTGACGAAACGGAAGGTGATGAGGCCGAGGGTGATGATGAGGAAGGTTATCATAAAAATCATGATATTGGAGATGTCGAGGCCAATTGCTATGAAGAGGACATGGATCCGACTATTCCATATGGTCGAGCTTATGCATTGAACTCCGACGACGAAGGCCCGGATGAAGAGATTGATGAGGATGGGTTGACGGCTAAGGAAGCCAAACCATTTATGAGCGCATATGGCCGGGATCATCAGACATCGCTGTTTCGTGATCTAAGCCTCGCGAATGAGGCTATTGTTGATGGTGGCACAACAAAAATACTTGATCCAAGGCCATATTCTCAAAAAGATATTGACCTACACAGTCACGGGGTTAGCAGTGGAACCATATTCCAATGCTTCGAAGAACTACAAACTTGGCTTAAGGAGTATGCGGTGAAGCACCATCGACCATTTGTTGTGAGGCACTCAAACATGAAGGTTCGCTACACGGTTAGATGTGAGGACTTCAATAAATGTCCATGGATTGTCCGCGCAAGACCAATCAAAGGAGGGGATCAATGGAAGATTACAAATAGTGTGTTTACGCACACATGTGGTGGCAAGGATGTAGACAAGAAAAAAGTTAAAAACGATCACCATCAATTGACCTCGGAGTTCATCGCTCACAAAATTACGGGCAGTGTGAAGATCTTACTGACGGAACCTATTAAGGCCGTGATAGAGTATGTGAAGAAACTATTCCATTACACGATAAAGTATGGGAAGGCATGGAAAGCCAAGCAAGCCGCCTTTAGGATATTGTATGGTGATTGGGAAGAGTCATACAACTGCATTGGCATGGTGTTGGGAGCCATGGCAGCGGCGGATCGATCTGGGACCGGTGCGGCAAGTGAGCGTGACTCCACGAGTCTAACCCTAGGCAACGTACGGCGCCATGGCCCGGTGTGCCATGGTAAGTAGTACGGCGCCCTGGACCGGGGCGCCGTACTTACGAAATGTAGGCCCACCTACGCCAACGTGGCAGGGTCAACGGTGCCTTGGACCATGGCGTCGTACTGTCTAGCACGGCGCCCCGAGGGCGGGCGCCGTGGAAAAGGGTCAGATCATGAATTGATTTGAAATTTGGTCCATTTTGTGAAATGATTTGAAAAAATGGTCAAATTAATCAAAATTGCCACGCTTCGGTAACCAGTCCAAGGCCCTCCCATAGTTTTTTATTAAATGAACTTAATGAAACCAACCCTATTTTATTCAAACTGAGAGAGCGGCTACTAAAAATGGTCTGGCACCACCCAAAGCCTCGCGCGCCAGGTGACCTGCCTCAGGACGTTCATCTCGTCTTGCGCCGCCCTCTCGGCGGCGATGAAGGAGCGGCCTTGCTCCTCTAGCGTCGCACTCTCCAGGGACCGGTGCATCGTGAGCCTCTCTGCAGCGGCGCCCGCGGCGGCAAACATGGTGTGCACCTGCCGGTACATCTCGTCGGAGTGTGCGGTGAGGAGGGAGTTCATGGCGGCGACCTGCTCCGGCACGGCTGCGACGCCATCTCACCTCGGGCTGCGGTTGTGGCACCATCCCCAGCTCGGGCTACAGCTGGAGCTCAGGCGCGTCCTCCACACCCTCCTGGCGGTCGTCGCTGCTGTCGGATGATGGAGGGTTTATCCACTCCGCCAGGTAACAACGGCGCGTGGCCTTGTCCAGGGTGGCCCAGGAGGTGGCTTGGCGGCGAGGCATGTTGTCTATGGCGGCAGGGGCTGTTTTTGTTTACGGCGGAGAGGGAGAGCACGACGAGAAGTGGTCGCACGTCGGGGATTCTTATAGCCGGCCGTCCACGCGGGAAAGTAAGGTGGGAAGCGGTGGGAAACAACGGGAAATGGTGCCACGCGCTGGAACCGGTGGGTGGGTGGTGATGTGACACGACGGTTTAATGCCGGCGACGCGTCTCCACCGCACTGGCCTAGCAGCACCGGTGGGAAGGCTGCTCCGCCATTAAACCAGCGAAATGACCAGTGTGTGGATGACATGCGGGACCCAACTGTCTGTGAGCAAAGTTGGACACATCTGGCCACTGTCCGGCACCCCCGAGCGGCCATCCAAAGTTGAGGGCCTAGTCGGGGGTGCCGGACAGATTTTGGGTTGGGCCGGACCGATGGGGGGTGCCAGTGGGGCGAAATATCGTGTCCGACACCCTAATGGGCCTTTGGGGGTGCTTTGGGGGCCGCCGGTGGAGATGCTCTTAGCATATTCTACAATGACCCATATATATGGCGTACTCTGGTTACATTGTATGGCTCCATGGGGTAGGATGGCATGATCTACAAATGGTGTCGGGGGAATAATCCCCGGGTGGTAAAAGATACCTGGAAAAGCCCTATCAGATTTCGTCTCTAGGCAGCTACCTGGAGTCGGTTACCGGCCTCTCCCGCCAGCCGGTATTTAGAACCTTCAGACAAGACGAAGATAAGAAGACAAGAAGACATCGACTCGGTGTCTTACCGACTCCCCGGAGCCAACCAATGACATCACGTACAATGCACACTGAGCAGTGCATAGTGCACAGTACCCGGTCGCTCGTACCGACAAGACGTAAAGTAGTCGGTCACTCCGCTGACCGGCGTGGCTGACGTCATCCACAGTGCTCGGTCATATAGCCGACGTCAGGCAGCCCAACACTACGGATGACCATTGGGCGGGTCCTACCCGGTAGCTTTCCTGTAACCAATTCCCCAGCTTCTATATATGGGGAACCGGAGGCAGGGTTCCCAAGTTCATTCTCCCGACCTGCATGCAGCTCAAGTAGCACTATTTGTAGCTCTCTACGATCATCTATATACATCACTAGCGGGAGTAGGGGTGTTACCTCCACACAATGGCTCCGAACGTGGATACGTCTCGATCTCCCGTGCTCGTATCCGATCCCAAACGAGCGCCGTCGTTCGCCACATTAGGCCTCACCGACGAAGTTATCGAAAGATGGCACCGCCGTTAGTGGCGGAGCCAGTCCATTTGTGGGGCCTGGGCAAGATTCAATAACTACAAACTTTAGCTAAAAATGCCCGCAAAAACTCAGGTTAAGACACATAAGCTGTAGTAAAATTAATGAGCATTGTCTCGTGGAGCCCGAGCAAGTGCCTAGGCTCCGCCCCTGACTGCCGTGCACAGTACCACGACAGATGGTGTGTAACGACTACATTGACATGCAATGTAACCATGGCACTCTAAGATGGGCGTCATAATTGTCCCTTCTATGCTAAACAATTAAGCTGATTTATTTTATGCAAAATTTTCAATTTTAGGTCAGTTTTGTCGATTTTCACGTGAATCGACCCCCGGCGCGCAGGCCACCGGTAAAATAGCTGGGCCCTCTCCTTCCGCTTGTCGCTCCGGCGGCAGGAGGGAGAGGGACCCCTTTTTTTTCATGGTAACTAGGGTTAGGATGTTTTTCGCATGGTGCGTCGTTGGGGTGATGGGAGCGGCGCCCGGACAAATAAATATGTCTCAACTCTACTCCCATACCGGCGTTGTCCTTCATGGCGGCGTCTCGGAGTTGGTGGCACTGTGTGCTTGCCGATCTTTCAGATCGGTGGCTGTAGGGTTCATGGATGGTGTCGGTGAGGCGGCGGCGGCGACTCCATCAGATGGGTTTTTCCTCCTGCTCTGTCCCCGTTGCTGCGGCGTTGTCTCCGGCGCCATGGTGGAGCAGAGAGGATTCGTCCAGGAGTACGTGCAGACGGTGGTCTGTACTGGTGACAGCTGGAAGATGATGCACCTTGTGGTGGGTCTGTGGATGGAGCCTGACGGTTCTGGTTCCATACTCCGACATTGTCGTGCGGAGGTGCCAGTGCTGAAGTTCGATGGCGTGTCCGGGGTCGTGTTGCCCCGGTCTGATTCTTTCAACGGCAATGGTTTGTCCTATGGCAAACTACTTTGGAGGTCCGAAAACCTGATGACCAGCGATAGAGCCGCGTCGAGTTCGGGTGAGGAGGTGATCTGTCTATCTTTTCCTTGGTGGCTGCTACGGTGGTGCCGAAGAAGATGGATAGCCGTTGGTTTGTCACATAGGTTTATCCTATCTTTCCAGATCTGTAAGATCGGTGTATACATACTTTGTATCTCGTCTTTTATTTATCAATAAGAATCATATTACCATGCAAAAAAAGGACGGAGCCAGGAAGTTGACACAAGGGGGCCTAATTGAACACCAAAATAGTTGGAGGGGGCCATGTGGGTAAATATTGTCTAAGATTGAGGTCAAATCCACAAATTATAGGGGGTATTTCACCCAAAAAATCTATCATGCGGGGGGGCCATGGCCCCTGCTTGCCCCCTGCTGGCTCCGTCCCTGGAGCAAAGCACTTGATGCATATCTAGCGGTACACGCCAAACGATCTCAAAGTTCAATGGGTCCGGACCAAACAATACCACAACGGCGCCTCTAAGGATGACTCCAACGGGGCGACGCATCGAGTCCGCGCGCCTCCGTTCCTGTCCGCGGGGGCCAAAAACACGGCTCAACGGGGTGACGCAAATGGATCGCGGTCCGTTTTTTGGTCCGTCGCGACGCATTCCTGGCCCAAATTTGGGTCACCGATGTGTCGGCCCCGGACGCGCGGCGGAGCGCTTTTGTGTCCTGCCCTAGTCCGCCCCTGACTCGCAAATTAGTCCATTCCCCCACCCTCCTCCTCCTCTCTCGCCCCTCTCGCCACCACAGCGCCGCCGCTCCCTCGATTTGGCACTGCAGGCCATTCCGGGGACGCCGTCTGCTGCTCCTCTTCCCCGCCGTCACCGGAGCAGCTTCCTCACCACCACGGCCGGTGAATCTTGCGGCCATCTCTCCTCGCAGCGCCCACGACACACGCCGCCCACAAGGTGTTCGGCCGCTCGCCCCGGCAAGAACTCAGGTACGAACTCGACCATGGATAGTTCGGATGAGTAGTACTACAAGAATTACATCCTCTACAACTAGTCATCATCGGACGATTCCTCCGACGATGAGAGTGACGGCCTGGTTGCCACCCTCATCGTCAACGAGTACATAGAGAGGATGCGGCCGGTGTTCCGAGGGTCGTTGCGGGGCCGTTCTCCTGCTCTGGACCGGAACCGGAGAGCTGGCCAAATCCAGCTGTATGGGGACTACTTTTGTCCCCATAAACCCACGTATCCTCCCAAGATTTTCCGGCGCCGTTTCCGGATGAGAAGATCTTTGTTCAACCGTATCCGGTTGGGGGTGATGCATTTTGATGACTATTTCATATGCAAGGCCGAAGCATGCGGTACCCTCGGCTTCTCGTCGTATCAGAAGTGCACCGCCGCCGTTCGTATGCTTGCATATGGAATTGCCGGTGATCTCGTGGACGAGTACGTGCGGATGAGTGAGTCCACATGCCTAGAAGCAATGTACAAGTTTTGCAGAGCTGTGGTGCAGGTGTTCGGCCCGAGTACTTGAGGGAGCCCAATGTTGTCAGCATGACCCGGCTTTTGGCCATCAACGAGGCTAGAGGGTTCCCTGGGATGATTGGCAGCATAGATTATATGCACTGGGAGTGGAGGAACTGCCCATTTGCTTGGCAGGGGCAGTACAAGGGCCATGTTGGGGCGTGCACGGTCGTGCTTGAGGCCGTGGCATCACAAGATTTTTGGATTTGGCACTCGTTTTTTGGCATGGCCGGCTCGCACAATGACATCAATGTGCTGCAGCGGTCTCCGGTGTTCAACATGCTCTCCAATGGCATGGCACCCCAGGTGACCTATGAGATCAATGGTCACGAGTATGACAAGAGCCTTACTATCTTGCTGATGGGATTTACCCTACATGGACTACATTTGTCAAGACCATCTCCAATCCCACTGATGAGAAGAAGAAGAGGTTTGCCAAGGAACAAGAGAGTGCTAGAAAGGATGTGGAGCGTGCGTTCGGTGCCCTCCAGTCACGATGGGCTATTGTTCGCCACCCTGCTAAGACATGGGACAAGGACCAACTATGGAAGGTGATGACAGCGTGTGTGATCATGCACAACATGATCGTAGAGGATGAACGCGACGAGGGCATGCATGATCAGGCATGGCAGTTTCAGGGTCAGTTGGTTGAGCCCCAGGGACCGTCCACATTTGCTCAGTTCCTCGACTTCCACCGTGATGTTCGTGAGAAGTCATCTCATCTTCAGCTCCAAAGTGATTTGGTGGAGCATGTCTGGTAGCACTACGGTAACCAGTAGTTCCATTTGATGAACTATTGGTCTTTATATTTATTTGGTTTGTAAGACTATGCATTTGTGAAATAATTTGTGAAACAATTTGTATTATTTGAAGACCTATTTGGATTGTAATAACTATTTGGATTGTATTATTTGTATTGTAGTATTTAGATTGGTATATGTTTTGTTGTAATGTATTATTTTGCTTGCAATGTGATCAAAAACCCTGGCCGAAAATGATCAAATGATCAAAAATCTTGGCCGGGCGGACTCAATGCGTCGGCCCGTTGGGTCCAGTGGCCGGAAAGGGCGGACATGGACCGGACACGCGTCCATTCCCCGACGCAAACGGACCAAACGCGCGTCCGTTTGCGTCGCCCCGTTGGAGTCATCCTAAGTGTTCCGGCCAAGTCGATTTTTGTCCGGCGCCCTCGACCCACCCTCCAAAGTTGGTTGCGTGATTGGGGGGCGCCGGACATTGCCTGGACATACCCTCCGACATATGGCCCTTGGGTTGGGTAGGACTACATTTCATTCCTCCCCATCGCACCGACTAGTGTCCTCCGGCCGCCGTTTCATACCATCGCCGTCATGCTTACCGTCGCCAGCTCACAGCTCAGAGTCAGCAACGACCACGAAGTCTGACTCGCCGCCCCTTGCCGTCGGTCTATATCCTTCTTTTGTGCCGCCACAACTTTTGTCGCCGACGGCGCCTCCTCCTCCCGCCGTCCCATACGCAAAGTGTTCGGACGTTTGCCAACTAGTTAAGTTATTTTATCTATTGTCTAGTTTTATTTTTTATTGCTTTATTCTTATCTAGTAGGTTATGGATAGCGACGATGAGATCATGTTCCACCAAATAAAGTTAGAGAGTGCCGTCCTTGCAGCCGACGACGATGAGAATCAGAAGGTTCTCGCCGTTCTTCTAGCTGCACAAGCCGAACTGAACGGTACCAATCAAGGAGGATCAGAGAGGAATCCGGCTAGCCACACGAACCCTCTGGGTGAGACGGTGAGCCACACCAGAGGGTGCCGGCCGAGTTCGCTGATTTCCTTGCTATGCTTCTACAAAATTTGTGATGGAACAATTCACGAGCAATTCAAACAGATCTCGTCGCACACTTGTGAACGATCAGAGCACATGACTAGTATTGTTTTCTTAAAACTTGCTGAATTTGAATTGTTGTTATAACTATATTTTTAAAATTCTTGAATTATTATTGAAATATGTAATAAGTTTCATGTGATTTATATATAGATATATGAAAAATAGATCAAAACAACATACAGGTGTAAGTTTGGGGGTACCGTTGTAGGCAACGCCCAATGTTTACCCAGACATGTGTCCGATGCTCAAAACGGATATGTGTCCGGTACTCAAAACGGATATATTTTCAGAGGAGCCGGACATAATTTGGGGGTGCTATGCTCGTAGGGATTAGTTTACACATCTTTCACCGCAAAGACTAGTCACAGTGGGGAGTAATATGAGTAGTAACATCATTGCCACGTAAGTAAAAAATCTGATGTGACGGGTAATTAAGGAGGGGAGAGATGAATGTGGTAATATAGCTTGTTAGCGTAACATCACACATTTCAAAGTAAGATGAGTGTAGAATCTAATAAATATGAGACTACACCCATGTTACTCCCACTATAGAGATAGTAACTTAGAGTAGTAATATATATGTGTATGTTACTAGTCTAAATTACTCTCCATTGTAAATAACCTAACGCGGTAACGGAGAAAGAGGTGGACGGACGTGTGATGGCCATACGAACGCATCACATCGTGGGACGATGTGGATCGGAAATGACGATGGCACCACCACCGAGTTTCCCGTTCTCTTCATTTCATTTAATCCACCACGGAACGGGCCCCGCGTGCGCTGCACTTGATATCATCACCATGCCATTTTGACGTGATCAGTAGTACACGCCTTTCCTGCTCCTCGCCCACGGAACAAAATTTCCTAGAAAGCATCCTCGCCTTTCCTCGGCCAAAAAAGGGGAGGAAACATGAAAAATTATGCACCTAGGGCGTACTGTACCTAGCCTTTGTTTGTTTTCTTCGTTTCGGGAGATTTTACTTGAGCCGTGCACCGGCTAGCTTAGGCTGGCCACTGTGCTGCAATCATAATACCGATAAGTCTCATCATTTCATCCATTTGGGGCAGGGGTTACTACTTAAAGAACTTGTTTTCTAAGAGCTTGATTTTCGAGTTTTGTAAGTGCTTTATTAACCTTTAAGAGCTTGTGCTTACTTGGCATTAAGCTAAGCGCTTCTTTTGATCTCATGATTGAGAAACGAAAGATCAGAAAAACACACGGAAATTCGACATGGAGGATAGAGCAAAACACATGCGCACGGAAACTACTCGAATAGCCACTTGAATGAAACATAGGAAAACACACAAAAAAAATCTAACTAAGCTCCCAAGGATTCTTGCCTTCTCCTTACTTCACATGTCCACATCAAGTTGGGCCCCACATAAATATCATTTAGTTAAATACTAAGCTATACACTACACCATGGTGGACCATGTACTCCATCTATAGTTCACAACTACACAAAAAATATGTTGGATACATACACATGTTTTGTATATATTTGCTAAATTTTCGGTGAAAAACTGGTATTCTCAGCTACATTAAAAAAAATGTGACTATGAAAAAGAAAAATAGCTATATTTCCTCTTAAAATTTCCCTTTTTTCCAATACTAAGCTCTCTAAGATTCTTGCCTTTTCCATTCTTCACATGTCCATATCAAGATGGACCCCACTTAGATATCATTTAGTTAAATACTAAGATTTAGACTACACCATGGTGTACCATGGACCCCATTTATACAACTATAAAAAAAAATGTTGGATACATACATATGTTTTTTATATATTTATTAAATCTTCTGTGAAAACTGGTATTCCTAGCTACACAAAAAAAGAAAATTGTGACTGTGAAAAAGAAAAATAGTTATATTTCCCCTTAAAATTTCATCTTTTTATGTAGACCAAAATACAAAATGATTACAAAACTTGAAGCAAACGTACAGTACACACACGTTCTTGTATGCTTTATTGGCCAAATATTGAAACCTAAACATGTCGTTTCATTTTTTGTAAAAAAAGAAAATGTGATGAGCTCAAAGCTACATGCACCTTAGGTCAATTCTCTCCCTTATCCTTTCTTTGCCACCAGCATCCACCATAGCATCGCGCCGATTAAGCCAGACAACATCATTTCTCTCCCTCCGCTTCCCTCTATCCGTATTCTACCAAAAACATCCGTTTCGCTGCAAATTTTGCCCATCTCGCCACACATGGCTCTGGCTCCATTAAGCCTCTTGGAATACGGGACACCTCCATCTCCGATGTCGCCTCTCAATTCCATTGTTAACTTGCAAGTCATGTGCGCTCTGCCTTGATGCATATTTTTGTGGCCACCCAACGCCAGTGAGGTGAAAGACTTCCTACATCTCTCCCAGTAGTTGCACGTGAATACCTCCAAAACTTTATAATATGGCCGTAGAGGTAGTCTATTTTTCACATATGAAATAAAAAATACCTCCAAAACTCAAGCTGGGAGTTTGGAAACATGTCTAAATAGTCCAAGATTGGGGATCCAAACATCTGAAATAAAAAAATACCTCCAAAACTCCGTAGAGGTAGTCTCTTTTTCACAAAAGCTCAAAGGAAACTCTTTTCATATTATAAAGTTGTTTCTAGCTTTACAATTTGATGGTAATTTAGTTTCCAACTTGTATGTGTTTCATATTATAATTGGCTATTGTGAATCAAGGCCGAGTGAGTAGTCTCTTAGCCAAATTTATTTTTGAGCTACAGCCATGCATGCTATGTTAAGATTTCGTGGTACACAAAGTGCCACTCTTCTTTGTTACAATACAAATATTGCCTACTCAATGATAATTGATAACATATACTTTTGCCTTTTTATTCAATTTTGTCACATTTATGTGTTGTATGTATATGATGCATGACATACCCATTAACCTGACCAAAGGAGGAAGAACCCTGAGCTTTTTTTGGGGTTATAAACAGATGAACCTGGGTAGGCATCCTGCACATAAGCAAAGAATACCACCCGAGGAGCATGATGGTCTTATGGCTAAGAGAGTAGAATGAATAAATGGTTCGATATCTTGGAGTTCTGTAACTTTGGAAAATTCAATATATATACTTGGAGATTCATGGAAGGGAAGGTACGATTAAGTATACAAGCACCAAACAATAGGTTGTCAAATGTGACATTGTGGTTGATTGACTTTATTATCTCAGAAATGAGACACCGTTGTATTTATCGCATTTGCAACGATTTCATTTATTCGATTGTTTGAGTTATTAATTTGTTTAAGTCTGATTTTAACAGTTGCTCCGTAAGAGTTATTGTCTCTTTGTGGTAAAGAACTTTAAAACATGTACATCATTTTTTTTTTGCCAGTGTACAAACGAGCGCGGCAAGGCGCGCCAATTCCTTCTAGTTTCTATAAAATTCCTTCAAGTCCGAGAGCCCAAAAAATGAGGGACATAGGCTTGATGATTTAATCGTAGTGTGCATTTCACACAGTTTGATACGTTACTCCCTCTGTCCCACAAAATAACATGTTTTTGCAGTTTGTTTTAGTTTAGCAAAACATTTTAAATTTCGGATGGAGGTAGTACTTGACTATCCATAGAAGTCACAGGCAGTGTACTTGAAATTTCGCACTGTTGGCATGTTCAAAATAAATTTCTCAAGAGCGAGGCCATTGTTAATTTGTTATCGATTTGCCGTAGCAGATCAGGTCAAAGTGGCCAACATCCTTAACTGCATAGAGGTACACCTACCTCGATTTTTTTTTTGCCTATTGCTGATCAGAAGTTGACTTGGATCTAGAGGGTCTCTCACTCGTGCGGCGAACTTGAAAGAAAACGACAGGCGCATCTTGATTCGGAGAATGTGGTGCGAGCGAACTCGACAGCGACACGGGAATTAGGTCGGCCCACCCCAGGGTCTTTGTTTCACATGCATTTGTGCCGCCCGAGCATTCCCATGCGTCCAGCTTGCTTCGGTGCAGCCCGGCGCCGTGGGCCTGCAAATCCACGGCGGACGCTTTCCACACGCGCGGTGCAATGCGCATGGGGTGGGCCTCAGCCCATGGAGCCGTGAAGGCAGTGGTGGGCTAGGAAAAGGCCGGAGGGGCTGGTTTTGGGCAATGATCACAGCTCGTGACTGGTGAGTGCTCACATCGTGTTCGCAAAAGAAAAAAAAACCGAATAGGGCGGCGATGACGTGACGTGGTGGTTGCGCCTACAGTTATACAGGTGCAGCACGAGAGGACGTGTGCACGGCAGGGCAGGAGCTTGCGTCACGTCGGAGCGATCAGATCAAGCAAGCGGGGCGGCTGATTTGAAAGTGCTGGAGATTACCGGAGTTACGCTGCAAGTGTAGACGCGGCCAGGAAGAGGGCTTGACGGCGTGGCTACTACTACGCCTACTTATTTTTGCTAGTGCTAGTAGTACGTGGTACTGTGTGGTAGTACCATCTAACTGTACAGGAGATCGACTTTAATGAAGTTACAGCGTAATGAGAAGAACAGAAGAACTGAAGAGGGCAATGATTTCTCACGTACGCGAGTGCCGCCGAGGAGTACCTCGTTGCTACTCCGTACTAGTACTGTAGATCCGAAGAAGGCAATGAAATTCACCGACCAACACCTTCTTCTACTTGTTAGATTCGACACTCTTATTTATCAAAAGAATTATGATAGATCCTATGTGCTTGTGGGTATTTAGAGGCAACCGACGGCGGTGTAGTAGGGGACACCGGTTTGGGCTGCGGGAGGGGGGCAGCGATTTCGACCGTGCCAATCCTCCATCAACGAGGCCAGGGCATTCTGTGAACAAAGTACCAAAGGTATTCCATGTTTATCGCAAACAAAGTGTCCCAATTCACGCGTTTTACAATTAATATCATGTACTAGCTTACTAAAGGTTTCCTTTTTGTTTATTTCATATTGAATTTGAGATTCTACATGCCCTTCCGAGCAAAACTGTTATGCGAAACTGGTGCAAAACCGGGGGAACAATTCCGAGAGGCTCTGCACAAAAGAGCCCTTCCTAATTCACTAATTTGTAGGAAGATAATGAACTTTTGGATTACAAAAAAGTTTCAGAAGATATGTCTAAAGTAGATGGTGATTGATAGAGCAATTCTTGCTCGTAAGTTCTAGTATGAGTACTGTGCCGAACATAAAGCTTGTGACTAGTAGCAAAACTTAGATTTCTTTTTTGAGATAGAGTTCGATCCTCAACTATTTCTCGCGATATTTTCTTTTTATTCTCGGGTTTCACCATCAACACCCTTCAACTACATGTGTGTTCAGACTTCAAAGGTAATGGTCATGGGTTTTATGGATTCTACTTCATTTGTTTTTTAGATAAAAGGCAGGTGCCCAACTTTGAATTAACAAAGCCAGCGAGGTTCAACATACATATACAATATTGCGGCATACAGCTTAGCCAACTGAAAGAAATGCTGCGGCGTACAACTTAGCCAACATGAAACAAGAGCTAAAACTATGCTAGGGAAACATTAAGTCCTGCTAGGGAGGCAGCTAGAGTGGAGCTCCCTAAGCCTTGCGACCAGCCATCTTGCGCCCTCCTTGTCCTGCGACTTGAGAGGAGGAAGCCACGTCTGCAAGAAAAGCACGGTTTTGAAGATATGTCACCTGGATGGTTAATCATTTTCCGCTCAATAGCAAG
The DNA here is from genome assembly GCA_947311845.1 of Poa pratensis. Taxonomy (NCBI): domain Eukaryota; kingdom Viridiplantae; phylum Streptophyta; class Magnoliopsida; order Poales; family Poaceae; genus Poa; species Poa pratensis. Next base: position 23,803,560 of record CAMZMU010000079.1, read on the forward strand.
TTTGTTTCTCACAGACCAAAGCGCCCAAGCTTGAGCCAGGAAAACAAGCCAAACAAGTCTACGTGCCCGGCCTGAAAAGTTGGCCAGAATAGCAAAAAATTGAGCAAAATTTTGCGGGCACCAAGCACACCCTAGGACCTGGCGTAGGACTGCCCACATAAACACTGCTGACAAGCAGCGGAAGATGATATGGGAAGCATCTTCTACTTCCCCACACAGGGCGCATTTGCCATCCGAAGGCCCTGCCTTGTTGCCAGTTGCAACCTGAGGGTAAGCGATCAAGTATAAGCTGCCATGAGAAAATTCTAATTTTGAGCGAAATTCTTGCCTTCCAAATTTCTTGGAAGTGAGCCACTGTCGCGCCTTGAGTCAGTTTTATGTACATGGAGTTGACAGAGTAGGCGCTCGTCGCCTCCAATGTCCAAGACACCTTATCATGCTCGTCATCAAGGTTAATGGAGTTGATGATTTCCGCCAGCTCCATCCATTGGTTAAAACCAGCCTCATCCAGGGAGCGTCTAAAGCGGCAGCCGCCATTGACAGCTTGAGCAACCGAGATTGTTTCGTCCTCACACACTCTGTAGAGAAGAGGGAACCTAAGGCTCAGGGGTCCCTCCCCAATCCACCGGTCTCTCCAAAATTGCGTTCTCTGCCCATTGTGCACCCTATGTCTAGCTCCAAGTTTGAAGAGCGGTTTAATCTTGTGGAGGCTTTTCCAGAACTGCGAACCCCCGCGGTCCGAGCTCGAAAAAATGTCTTCCGACTACGTATATTTGGCATGAATGATTTGTGCCCAAATTGAGTTGTCCATTTGATAAATCTTCCAAATCCACTTAAGCATTAGAGCTACATTCATCTGTATAGAGTTCAGCAGGCCGAGACCCCCGCATTCTTTTGGTCTGCACATAGCTGGCCAATTGAGCATATGGTATTTTCTCTTAGTCCCCGCTCCCTCCCAAAAGAAGCGAGATCTATGCGAATCAAACTGGGCATGGACCCCTTCACCAAGGAGGAAGAGGCCCATGGCGTACATAGGCAGGCTAGCAAGGCAGGAGTTAGAAAGAATCAGTCTACGCCCTGAGGAGAGGAACCTACCAATCCAGGGTTCGACTCTGTCCGCAAGTTTCTGTACTAAAATGACCCATTGTTCAGCTGAGAGCTTTTTGTCGGAGATAGGCAACCCAAGGTAAATGAAGGGGAAGGTGCCCAACTTGCAGTTCAGCTGCCGTGCCACTCTGAGACAATTTTCAGGCTGTTGATCCAAGACAAAAACTTCACTTTTGTGGTAGTTTATCTTCAGCCCAGACATGTTTTCAAAGCACATGAGCAAGAATTCAAGGTTGGCTATGTCCAGGTCATTGTTCTGAATCAAAATGATGGTATCGTCCGTATATTGTAGGTGAGTAATTCCCCCCAGAACTAGATGTGGCACTACCCCGTGAATATGTTCTGCAGAATTGGCGGCCGAGAGCATAGCGGAGAGACCCTCTGCGATGAAGTTAAACAGCAGCAGCGACAGGGGGTCCCTTGACGCACCCCGCGCTTGTTACGGAAGAAATGGCCCATTTCCCATTAATCGAAATAGCCGTTTATCCACCCAAGACGAGCTGGAAGATCCGATGCACAAAACCAGCGTTGAAATCTTTCCTGCGGAGAACCTCGACCAGAAAGTCCCAGTTAACCCTATCGTAGCCTTTTTCGAAGTCCAGCTTGAGCAAGATGCCCCTCAGCTTCTTTCTTTTTAGCTCGTGGACGATCTCGTGAAGTGCTAGAGCCCCATCTAAGATAAAGCGCCCCTTGATGAAGACAGTCTAATTGGGGCTAATGATTCTGTGCACAATAGGATCTAGCCTAGTCTACTTCATTTGTTGATGACTAACAAAAAGAATTGTTGGTGCCGCTCAACCATGATGTAAACTAAGCTAAGGTAGTCACTCCCCTTGATATGTTCAATGATGTTGGACTCGTTGCTATTTCAATTGGCGTGAGGAACAAGATCGGATCTGTAGGTATGAGTACCACAAAAGGATGTTGCATCGTGAGGTCTTTGAGAAGATACATTCAGGGACTACATTCTTGGGTACTTTCCCGGCCCCAAGAGAATTTGATGAATTTAGGGATTAATTATATTCAGGGCCGGTCCTGTGAATTATTGGTCCAAGGGAGAATCAAGATAAACAAAAATTGTAATAACTTTTATACTTATATAGATATTATTTTTATCATGTTATAGAGTATAATATTTTATTTATTCACATAGTTTAAACCATACAATTTGCAATAACTAAATTTCAGTTGATGCGCTTTTTGTTGGTACTAAATATTGGAAGATATTAAACTGTAGTTTTGTACAAAAGTGTGTTTTACAACTTCTTTTTCTGCAGTGCATAGTTTATATAATTTACATGTATTCATGGTTAAGACATGTAAAGAGTACGATCGCAAATATCTCAACAACGATTTCTGGTGTATGATTACATAAGCATATTTATAGAGACTTTTCGAATATAAACTGAACCAATGAAACTATTTTTTATGTTTGAATTTTTCTTGCAAGTCAAATTAACAAAGTGTGCATGCTTTGTAGTTGGTATTGAAACACATTGTTTCTTTAATCACCAATAAAAATAAAATAGTGTGGATTCTAATATGTTTGATAAGTAAATTTTATTATTTTATATGCTCTTATGAAATATGCTTGTTAGCATTTGATGTACCACAACCATTTTATATTAAACTAAAATGTTTTGAACATCATTAGAAAAATATAGTACATAAATCTTCGTAAATCATGTCGGATTTCCCACCAAAAGTAGACCAACATGCTAACTAAACTTCCCCCGTCGGTTAATTTGTTTACATCCCTAAGAGGCCTCTGTTGTGTATTTTCTTATGGAAACTAACCATTTTATTATGTTAAGATACTCTCTCTCAGTTCGAAAATTGCAAGTCGAACATGATTATTCTGAAATGTCACGTCATTTACCACTAATATATATCGAAGTGTAAAGATTCAGCTTCTATAAATGACGTTGCATTTTTTCTTGTGGAATACTTATGTTTTATACTATTTTTCTACATATTATAAGTATAAATCATATTCACGATTTTGCAATAGGAGGTCTTATAACAAAGCTTACATTCACAACGTGATAATAGATATTAGATAAAGTCTATCAGTCACATTGTAAAAAAAAAGGTGTGAACATGACATTTTTTCTGTTTTTTTTTTGCGAGGATACAGGTGAAGATTACATCGAGTAGGCAGAAAAGATCAAACAAGAGATGGAGATTACACACAGATCTTCCTGCATCGACGTCGCCGGAGAAGAAACCGTATCGATGACGCGCCGCCGCCGCAACTTCCTTGACACCTTGGATCGGAAGGAGCCCCCAAGCGGACGGGAAGTCTTCGAAACTCGAACCCCGAGAGGCCTCCAGCTTGCTCCATCGGCGCCGCCGCTCGCGCCATCATCACCTGCATCGAAGGAGTCAACCAGATCCACCGCAAGCAGATCTGGAGGGGGGATCCCCGCACACGGTGACCCCAGAGGGCCACGAGCACGAGGGAGAAGACGGCGCTCCGCCTTGGAGCTCCGAGAAGCTCCACTGCCGGAGGGGACGAGCGCCATCCGCAAACGCAGCACCGACGAGGTCTCCACCACCAAGACGCCGCCGGCTGGGTCCCAACTACTACCTACACTATGTACACACCGGGATCCGGCGATTCCCCAACCTCCCGCCGCCGGAGCGGCCGACGGAGGCGAGGAATCACGCGGATCCGCGGCGGCGAGGTGGGAGCAGCGAGGGGGCGCACAAATCGCCTTTGCCTATGATGTGAAATATATAATTGCAGTCCGAAGGAACTCTATTGAGGATCGTGAAAATTTTGAGGTGCAAATGTGTGCAAACCAAAGACCATCACTGATAAGCTATCGTTTCGGAAACATAGTATCTTAGGTGGCCGTTGTGGGAGATGGGCCTAGTTACCAAATATGATTTTTACCCCCGTTTTCAATGAGCCCTTCACATCAGTGATTTGGACTGGGAGACAAGGCCTATTACCGTTGCCAAGAGGGTTTTGACCCGTGGACATCGAGTCGACTATGTACTAGTGAGCTTAGTACTTGTAAGGGTGGACCCGTTTCAAAAAAAAAAAAACTTGTAAGGGTGGACTTGTGCTGCGTATCCACTTGCCCTTATCAATGTTGTGCCACTAGTTCAAAAACATTTATGTTTGTAATATTTGAGATACCTAACGAGATATATAGAAAATTTGACGGTTACATCTCTACTATATAATATAGCTAAACGACCATACGTACGTATGTCGTGGTTGTTTTTCAATTTACCCGTGGAAGTGGAATATTGACGCGCAGTCCACTAGTTTATCCCTTTCCTCGCGATACAGCCCCGAGCCCCCATCCCGGCCGAGAGCCTCGTGGTCGACGGCTAGCTCGACGGCGCGCCGTCGGAGTGGATCCGGCCGCGGCTTCTCGAGGTACTCACGAGTCACGATAGAGCCTCCATCCTGGCCGCATGGCTCCAGGTCAACGGCGAGCTCACCGCGCGCCGTCGGAGTGGATCCTCGCTCGATTGTGCCGCCGCCCTCCCGTCCTCCTCCTCCGGTGAGGCAGCCGCCTGACGCCGTATCGTCCTCATCCTCCAGTGAGTCACAGCCCCGTACCAGTTTCTCGGACCTTTCCGTCTCCCAGTCTCCCATCCAACGACGGTGCGCCGTGCTACCCGACTTCTCGCGCGTGGCTACATCGACGCCGCTGCCGTTGACCTGTGCATGCTGTGTCGTGGTCGCCGTTGACCACCGCTGGTTGGCTGTGCGTCGAAGCCGTCGCATCCTTCCGGGGCGCGTGCCCGTTCGTAAGACAACGAGAGCGGCGGGGCAGCGTCCTCATCGCGGCAGGCGGCGAAAACTTGGGTGTGCATGTTGTTGGCGCTGCATCTCGCAGCACCGCTCTTCTCCTTCTACCTCTGACTCTCTCTCTTCTCTCATGGGAACTCTCTCTATTTTCTTGTCTCAAGAACACACACACGCACCCAAGCCAAGGAAGAACAAGAAGGCTTTGCCGTGACCCTCTCCCTTGACACCCACGAGTGCTACATTTTTCCTCTTCTCATTAATCAAATAAACATGGTTACATCTCTCTTAAATAGAGTCAGGCACGCAACAGCTGCCCCACGTACTCAGGCCACTACCACCACGTTGCCCTCTAACTAATGCACTAACCACTAGCTAACACACCGGCCACTAACTTGACTCGGCCAAATCACTTGGCTGCCCAACTAACTCACACGGCAGAAGCTAACACCTCGCATGCAGCTAACAGCCTAACAACTTACGACTTTGCTAACTTGCCAACTCACTCAAACAACTCTAACTACATGCAAAACTAAACAAACATGTATCTAGATGATCATGACAAGATTAACTCTAACACATGTGCATGGCGGCCAGGCCGGCAGGGTTGCAGGTGTACGTGTGGCTGCAGCTCGCCGTGCTGCTGCTGCTGCTGCTCAGGAGGTCGTCGAAGGTGTCAGGCATCTATGGGTGGGAGAGGAGGAATTGGCTCGGGAAGTCCACTCCATCGTCCATTTGTGCTGCTCTTCTCTGCAATCTGTGGCTTCCCGTGAAGAACCCAAAATCCTAAAATCCTAAATCCCGTGCTGCTCTTCTTTGCAATCTGCAGCTTCCCATGGCACTAAGGAAACTCCTATTAAACTAGGCAGAGTTGGTGGTTTTGTCTGTCCCAAACAAAAAATTATCAACGCCATGTACCTAAACAGCTGTAATCAATTGTGAGTTCTGAATCCTTCTAAATTTCCTGCTGCTATGCTTGTGAAGATCCTGAACATAGTATGTGCGATGCACTGAAGCTGCAACCCCTGATGCGTGTTCGTCTCTGCTTTTTTTTAATGCTTCCTGAACGTGGTATGTGAGATGCATTGAGCTGCAACACTGATCATGTCGCCGGCCGGCCGCTGCCTCATTTTGTGATTTTTGTTGGTGCATGCTCGTTATCTTCAGATAATAGAAATAAATAACTGTATCTACCAAAAGTAAGTGTTGAAAATTTCGTATTTCTTTATAGAGGTCAGCTGATCGACAAAAGTTCAAAACCGGCGGCAACTTGGTCATCTCTCCATGAAGCTTCAGTCTCCAGGTCGCGATTTATGTTTATAGAATGTACAAATGTCGTGAAATTAGTTGCAGCATACATGATCTTTATCATGACCAATATTCGGAACCTCATATAGCTAAGAGTCGGGAACATTAAGTAAGAACTGTTGTAAGTTATGAGCATGTCTGTGGTTGTCAAGAGCAGAATTTAATTCACCGATAGGCACAAAAATGGGAAAATTAACCCCTTTTTGAAAAAGGTTTTTTTACCCAAGTCATTCTTATAGGCATGTTCATGTCGATCAACCAAATTCAAAACCTGATATAGCTTAGAGTCCAAGACAGGAGATCCATATTTATTTCAAGTAATATATGGGTTAAATTTGTGTTATATAGATCTTTTTTTTAAAATAATATACATCATATTTTGGTTCATGGACAGATGTACGGTGAAAAAGGGGAGGTTATTTTCTATATTTTTCTTAGATGGCATGTTCAATGCTAATTATAGAATTTTTCTCCCGTTGCAACGCACGGGCAAGTTTGCTAGTATGCATAATCTAGCAAAGCGACAACCTTAAGTGAAAATATCCTCTAGCGAAGCGAATCATTATATGTGTACCGAGAGATCAAGAAGGCCTTGCAGTGGAGACTCGTGACAGTAAAAATAAATGTTTTCTCCACAAATGGTCGTTCCTTGTTAAACGAGGATGGGTATAGTGGGAGTTGGTTCGATATGAATATTTCCGCTCCAAGTATATGTCAGAAATGAAGGTTAAACCTAATGATCATCTCTTCTTGAAGGACCTTCTAAGAATCAAGTAGAAATTAGTCCCGATCATTGTTGGTGACGGCACCTCCACCAGATTTTGGAGCCCTTTTTTGGTACCCTCAAATGAACCACAACCATTTATTTTCGTTCATCCAAAGGCTAAAAATATTTCATACAGGTGCTAAAACGATGACAGTAGGATACTGGTGCAAAATCGGATCCTCCCGCCGATGGGCTTTGGCCCAATATAGTTGAAGGGTTTCGGTCCAGGACAAAATTCGTTAATTTTCTCAGCCCAAAACGGTAGATTGGTTTTGGGCCAAGACCATCTGAAATGCCATCCTCTCCCCAGCTGCGGTTCATCAGTCAAGAAATCCCCAATTTCGCGTCGCCTCCGTGTCGCCGCCGCGTTCCGCTGGTCTACCTCGACGAGACTCCCCTTTGTGGCCGGCGCCGCAAGAGGCATGCGAGGCCGTCGGTTGCTGGGGGTAAGCGGCGGGCAACGTGCGGCGGGAGTCGTTTGGGGATGTTGGTGGACGGGAGCTGGGGAGCATCGATCGATGGGGATCGATGGGGCCGAAGGTCCGGGACTCAAAGGACTCACTCGATCCCGTCAATGAAGCAGATGTAAGTACTCTGCTCAACTATTCCGTTGCACATTGTTTTAGGATGAATGAGTTAGTTTAAATGATCGAGCAGATGTAGTACTCTGTTCAAGGATTCCGTTGCACTTGATGGATATTCGCAGTAGTATAAATGTTGTTTGGTTTTTGGTGCAGTAGGTTTACTATCTTCATGATGATATGGTCATATAGACATTTGCCTCCATTGAATTTTATCAGTGAATTAATATTTGGCCATGAATTTCTTGTCTGAATGAGCCATCATAGTTGGCAGTGCCATTGGTTAGTATACCTTACTTTGAAGTGCTAGCAGTAAAGCATTTTTTCAACTTGTTCCTGCTATGAAAGGCTTGTACTTTTTTTTTTGAAAGGATCCGACACTTATATTCAGGAAACTCAGCGCCAAATTACAAACAGGTCCAAGAAAGAAAAGAAAATACAAAGAGACCCTGTAAAAAAGCACGAAGCCCCTGAGCACCCTGAGAAGATCACGATCGGATCCACCTCCGCGCTCCCGAGAAACTCAGACGTCGCCGGCGTCGCCGTACCACCGCCTGCCGGAGAGAAGCCACCTCCACAAGTTGCAGACAGCCGCAGAAGTCGTTCGCCGCCCCGCGACGAAACCTGGACTCGATGAACGAGTTCGGCCAGAGCAGCAGCTCCCCAGCACCACCGAGCAACCCGCCGACGCAGCGCCGTCCAAGCCCACCGCCAACATCACCCAACCTTCAGCAGACGCCGCACCCCTCGCCACCACGGCCGGCCGGAGCGGAAACGCCGAAGGACAGCACCACCACGAGCACCCACAAAAGCGGAGCACCGTCGACCACCTCCTCCTCCCCTCGCCACCACAGCAGGCCAGAAGAGCAAGGAAGAAGACGCGCTTCCGAAGGAACACTTCCACGACCTCCCCGGCACGTCGGCCGGAACGGGGAAAGGAGGGGGAAGACCACGCCCAGCAAGCCGACGCCGTCGCCACCGTCTTCGACAACCTCGACAGGGCACACACACCTAATCTACACCTACCTAGCCGGAGTCGCAGGACCGGGGTAGGGTACATTTGTCTTCATTGTAGGGTTTGCCTAGTATGATAACTAATTTGGATGTACTCCAAATTCCAACAGTAGATGAATAATTGCAAATTTTTGTGTGTGCGAGATTAGAATAACCTCGGTTCATCCGCTATTTGAGAGGGCAAGGTCGACTGAAGTTCTGATATGTCTTGCTGATCTGAGGTAACCAAATCGCTGTCCTTTTAAAGCCAAAACATTTAGTTGAACATAGATTTTCAAGCACTTTTAGCTTTAGCAACCATGCATTCACTTATGCAGTTTCTCTTACACGAGACGTGAATGACTGAATTTCAATGAAATTCATCAGGTTTGCTTGATGAGTTTGCATACACCAAAGAAAGAATTTTTCTGATTCAACCAATAAATAATCGTCACTTTCGTTGATCTGACTTAGTGTCACAAATACATTCTGATTTCAGCAGGACGTGCCATCAACGAAGAGGGCATAGTTGGCTGCGAAGAGGATACAGAAGATGCAGGAAGAGGAGAAGCGAGAACAAGAGAGGGAATTCGAGAACACGCTGGTCCGGTCACGGAAAGACTTCCCCTACCACGCGCTCTTCGCCTTCTATACCGGCGGCGTGCCACGCCTCACGCTCCTCCTCCTCCTGGCGCTGCTCGCCTGACGATGTACCACGCGAAGTCCGACGCGGCCAGCCAGTCCCAGATTGGAGAGGGTTGGTGGGGGTGTGGATGCCGTAGATTGGAGAGCGGAGATTGGGGTCGTGGCGTTGTGCGTGCGGGCTGGAGGCAGCGGCGTCGAGATCCGAGAGGGCGTTGGCGGCGGCGGCGACAGCTGAGAGATGTTCATCAATGCGAATTGTTCTCCTTCGTCAAAAACCGTCAGGCTGAGAGCTGGTGAATCATTTTTTCCACCGAATAACCACTGATGGGCCTCCTGGGCCAAATCTCTCTGAGTCGTCGGATCAAACCATACTTGTCATATTTGAGGACCAGTAAAATGTACTGTAAAAGTTGCCTTTTGGAAGGATTGCTGCCTCGGAGATACCACCCTTAGCCAGCAATGTCCAAATTTATGTAACCTCGTGTGGAAGAAACATGCTACTGTGGGCATGTGTTAACTGCAGCGCCACCAATATTAGCAATTTGTGAACATTCCACTAATACAGAATAGCTAATTGGCAACGTGCGGCTTATGCCCATTGGCAACGTATGGGCACACGTTGCCAGTGTCACGCTGCTGCTATTTCTACTGGCAACGTGTTCTAAGGGCACGTTGCTAGAGCTCGAAATATTGGCAACATGTTCTTCGAGCGAACATTGCAAAGTACTCATATCGGCAACGCGTGTCGGGCTCAGACGTTGCCCTTTTAGGATATGTAGCAGCAACGTGCTTTTTATGAACACGTTGCTACCTCCTTTTTTTGAATATACATAATTCATATTTAATTTATTTAATTCCAGCATTTGCACAGTAATGTAACACAGTATATATAGTGTACCAAATAGCAGTAATAACATACAAATCGATATAGATACGAAGTTATGCATCGAAAGTCTGGAATAGGTACATAAAAGAGAGTTATCCATGTGCTTACAAAGTCTCAGGATACCAAACATCAAGAGTTATTTAGTCTAAGGAAGAACTAGTTCACTCATCATCTAAACTATGATGAGATACAACAGAAACAAAATGACAAATAACAAGACAGCGGTAATGAAGTTCTTCAGCCTGCAGATCGTCCAACCCCTCTAAGAACTCCAAGAAGCTTGCTTCTGAACGACTTGTGGATGTTGCTCGAGAACTTGTCCACCTGCGGGTGACAAAGATGTGTCATAGTAAAATTGTTACCAAGAGATTCAACATAATTAAAAGCATGCATATTTCATATCGTAGGAAGTTCATGTTAGAAAGCATAAAAAGTTCTCACTTTAGTTTTTTCTCTTGGGCGCCCGCTCCGCAATAATGTCACCTAACTTGTTAAATGGTCTCATGTCGCCCTGTCCCTCTAAGCGTTCTTTTACCTCCGCCTTTGTTTGTTCCTTGACGTGGAACATTCCTTCGGGTAGGACGACATTGATACGTTTCAAACGTATCTATAATTTCTGATGTTCCATGTTGATATTATACCAATTGTTACATGTTTTACATACACTTCATAACATTTTTATGCATTTTCTGGGACTAACCTATTAGCAAGATGCCACAGTGCCAGTTCCTGTTTTCTGCTGTTTTTGGATTTCAGAAAAGCTATTCTGGAAATATTCTCGGAATTGGACGAAACCTGGACAGGACCTCCTATTTTTCCAACACGTACACGGACTCCAAAGGAGAAACGGAGTCGACCGAGGAGGCGGCCACACCATAGGGCGGCGCGGCCCTACCTCCAACCGCGCCGCGGTGTGGTGTGGGCCCCTCGGGTCGCTCCAGCCGCCGCCCTTTCGCCTATTTATTCATCTTCACGGGGAAACCCTAGACACCCGAGCCATTATCCACGAAAAGTTCCAGAGACGCCGCCGCCGTCAATCCTAGCTCGAGAGGGTTCAGAAGCTCTTCCCGGCACCCTGTCGGAGAGGAGAATCATCACCGAGGGCTCTAAATCACCATGCCTGCCTCCAGAGTGATGCGTGAGTAGTTCATCTTTGGACTACGGGTCCATAGCAGTAGCTAGATGGTTGTCTCTCCTCTTTATTCTATCATGTTTAGATCTTGTGAGCTGCCTAACATGATCAAGATCATCTATTTGTAATGCTACATGTTGTGTTTGCTGGGATCCGATGAATATTGAATACTATGTCAAGTTGATTATCAATCTATCTTATATGTTATTTATGATCTTGCATGCTCTCCGTTACTAGTTGATGCTTTGCCCAAGTAGATGCTTTTAACTCCAAGTGGGAGTATTTATGCTAGATAGTGGGTTCAGTCTCCAGTAATCTGGGAGAGTGACAGCAACTTCTAAGGTTGTGGATGTGCTGTTGCCACTAGGGATAAAATAACCAATGCTTAGCTTAAGGGTGCACCGTTAGGTCTAATGCATTTGTTTACATTACGCACTTTACTTAATGTAATAATCTGTTGCTTGCAACTTAATACCAATGGGGGACACGGATGTTAACCTGGCAGTGGATTATTAGTCATAGATGCAGTTGGATAACAGTCTATGTATTATGTCGTGATACCCAATTGAATATCATAGTACTCATCTTGTTATATATATGCATTGTTATGCGCTCAATATTTTGTCAATTGCCTAGCTGTAATTTGTTCACCCAGCATGTTAGTTATCTTTTATGGAGAGACACCACTAGTGAACTGTGGACCCCGGTACATTCTTTTACACTGATAATACAACCTACTGCAATCATTGTTCCTTTTCATTCTCTGCAATTTACTACTGTTTTCCACACCATACGTTTAATCATTTGTTTTCAACAAGCCGGTGAGATTGACAACCTCACTGTTTCGTTGGGGCAAAGTAGTTTGATTGTGTTGTGTGCAGGTTCCACGTCAGCGCGCCACTGACAACCTTCAGAAGTGATTTCTTACTCCTACTGGTTCGATTAAACCTTGGTTTCATACTGAGGGAAACTGCTGCTACATTGCTTCATACCTTCCTCTTGGGGTCTCCCAACGAACGTGTGATCCACGTCATCGAGCAATGTTTTCTGGCGCCGTTGCCGGGAGTAAGAGGATTTCTGTAAGGGGAGTTTCACGCTTCCAATCTCTTTACTTTGTTATTGTCTTGCTTAGTTTATTTTTATCGTGTCTTGTTTGCTTTATTTATCAAAAACACACAAAAATTAGTTGCTTAATTCGAATTGTTATTTTTCTGTTTTGTTTTAATTTTGCTAAAATGAGTACCCCTGAAATTGAAGTTCGGTCCTTTAAAAGATGCTTGGTATAGGATCAGTGATGCTCATCGTAGATGTATTAAAAATATTCTACCATGATCCTTATTAGAAATTTTTATGCTGGTATCACTAGTTGGTATCAGTATGTTCTAGATACTCTGATAGGAGGCAATTTCTAGGCACTCCTGCTTTGGAAGCACGCAATATAATTGAAAGTTTGGTAGGAATACCACCTATTAATGATCTTAAAATTGAGACTACTTTGGAAGATGTTATAAAAAAAATTGGAGTCCATGGAGAAAAATTTGCTGGATTTGCTTGTTAGTTCTAGCAAAGTTAATGAATCACTGGGAGATATTAATGAAAGAATTGCTATTTTAGAAGCTAGCACTAGCCATGATAGTCAAAACTTCAGGATTGGTGAATTAGAGGAAGCTATGGATACTATAAGTTCAACTTTCTCCTCTATCAAGTTTAAAAAGCAGAAAGCTTTTGTGGGAAAAGAGCAAAAATGCATGTATGTTCGAAAAGTGCCTCAACCGAAACCCCCTAATGTGCTTAAAACTGATAAAACGTTTAGTAAAATTGAGGGTGAATCACATAATGAATTATTTAAATTTGCTTCCCAAAAATTACCTAAACCAAAAATGCCTATTATTACAAGCTGTGTTTTTGAGGAAGCTTTTGATGATTTGGATGCCTCATCACTTGGAAACACTTGATTCTTACTTTCTGCGCCTAGCTGAAAGGCGTTAAAGAAAAGCGTTATGGGAGACAACCCATTATTTTATTTCTGCAATTTTTCTTTTCTTTTTGAGTCAAGGAGTTGTTTACTTGTGTAACAATTCCTTTTTATCTTTATTTTATCGCATTGTTGTGCCAAGTGGAGCCTCTAATAGGAAGATGATGCTAGATTTGGATTTCTGCGCAGGAACAGATTTCTGCTGTTCACCGTTTTACTTCTGTAAAATCACAGTAAAATTATTTAAATCTGCAAATGTTTGTGCATGATCCACAGATATGTACGCATCTTTCGTTAGTTTTGCGTTTTTCGATCTGAGCAATGTATGTGCCTCGAAAAAATTCGTCTTTACAGACTGTTCTGTTTAGACAGATTCTGTCTTTTATTTTTCGCATTCTCTCTTTTACTAGTGTTGAGTGGAATTCTTTTTTAGGGTGAAGAGCTTCACATAATATCAGTGGCTGTAGTTAATGTTAAAAGTAACGGTCATGTTTGTGTCCTTATAGAACATGCGAGTTTTTGATTCTGCACTAACCCTCTAATGAGAATTACTCTGAGTTTGGTGTGGCGGAAGTTTTCAAGGGTCAAGAGAGAAGGATGATATAATGTGATCAAGAAGAGTGAAGAGCTTAAGCTTGGGGATGCTCCCATGGATCACCCCAGTATATTTCAAGAATACTAAGCGTCTAAGCTTGGGGATGCCAAGGCATCCCCTTCTTCATCATCAACTTATCAGGTTATCTCTAGTGAAACTATATTTTAATTCTTTCACATCATATGTGCTTTACTTGGAGCGTCTGTGTGCTTTTATTTTCAGTATTTTATTTTTCTTATGGTCAACTTGATTGGACCCTAGCATTCTTGATTGGGAGAGAGACATGATTCGCTTTTTCATATGAATACTCCTATTATTCACTTATACTTGTTGAGTAATCTTATCTAGCTATTGCTATGCTTTTAGCTCCTATTTTGCATGCATCTCTTATTCAGAGCTGTTAGTTTTTTTAAAGAAAGTACTCTCTTGCTTCACTTATAATTGTTTGGAGAGTTTATGTTGAAATAAATTGATTGATGTTTGATTGGAACAGAAAATGTTGCATGTGGTAGATGGTATAATGGAAAAGCTTACATATTCGTGTATATCACTATATTGGATAATTTGATACTTGTCAATTGTTCTGAATTATCAAGTAGTTCATGTTTAAGCTTTTGTATCATGTAGTTAAAACCTATTAATGAAGAACTACCGTAAAGCCCGTTGAAATTTGGTTTGCATGATTGGTATCTCTAAGGTCTAGATATTTTCTAGTAAAAGGGTTTGGTTAACAAGGAAGACAGTGTAGAGTCTTATAATACTTGCAATATGTTTTCATATAAGTCTTGCTGTGTCGGTTGATATCCTGTGTTTGCTTGAAATAACCTTACTAGCCCAAACTCTCTACTGAGAGGGAATGCTTCTCGTGCATCCAAAACCTTGAGCCAAAATCCATGCCATTTGTGTCCACCATAACTACCTATATGTGGTATTTCCTTGCCATTCCAAGTAAATTTTCATGTGCTACCTTTAAACTATTCAAAAAATTATTACTCCTATTTTGTGTCAATGTTTACCAAGCTCATGAGGACGGGTGGATGTCTTTATGTCAACTGTCAAACAGACTTTACCACCGGACTAGCGGCATATACATCCGCTTATCCATTAATTTTGCAAAAAGAGCTGGCAAATGGGGTGCCCAGTCCCAATTAATTACAACTTTAACCGCTTAATTCTCTTCACATTTTTGCCCTGATTTATCAGTCAAGCAATGACAAACAGTGAAATATCTGCATGTGTAAACAAAAGAGAAGAGGGATGATCTGCCTTGCTGGTAGAAATAACGTCCTTCATGGGAGCCGCTCTTAAAAGTCTGGTTGGCAGGGGTCATATTGTACTTTCCATTTTCTGATTCGTTGACAATTAACAAACACCTCCAAAACTTATTTTTACTCTCTATATGATTTCAAAAACTTAAAAAGCTCTAGCACATGATTTAATCCCTGCTTCCCTCTGCGAAGGGCCTTTCTTTTACTTTTATGTTGAGTCAGTTTTCCTACTTCTTTCTATCTTAGAAGCAAACACCAGTGTCAACTTTGGTGCAATAATTTTTATATGCTTGTATATTGCACTTATTATATTGCTTTGTGTTGACAAATATCCATAAGATATATATGTTGAAAGTTGAAAGCAATTGCTGAAGCTTAAATCTTCCTTTGTGTTGGTTAAGTACCTTTTACTTAGAATCTATTGCTTTATGAGTTAACTCTTATGCTAAACTTTTGATGCTTGTCTCAAAAGTACTATTCATGAAAAGTTTTTGCTTATATGATTCAGTTGTTTGCTCATTATCTACTTGCAAGCAAACTATAGACCATTGAACTGGATCACTTCATTCATAACATGTGCTTTACAATACTATTTGATCAAATTATGATTGTAGCATGTCACCTCAGAAATTATTTTGTTTTTATCGTTTTACCTACTCGAGGACGAGTAGAACTAAGCTTGGGGATGCTTGATACGTCTCAAACTATCTATAATTTTGATGTTCCATGTTGATATTATACCAATTGTTACATGTTTTACATACACTTCATAGCATTTTTATGCATTTTCTGGGACTAACCTATTAACAAGATGCCACAGTGTCAGTTCCTGTTTTCTGCTGTTTTTATATTTCAGAAAAGCTATTCTGGAAATATTCTTGGAATTGGACGAAACCTGGACAGGACCTCCTATTTTTCCAACACGTACACGGAGTCCAAAGAAGAGACGGAGGCGACCGAGGAGGCGGCCACACCATAGGGCGGCGCGGGCCCACCTCCAACCGCGCCGCGGTGTGGTGTGGGCCCCTCGGGTCGCTCCAGTCGCCGCCCTTTCGCCTATTTATTCATCTTCACAGGAAAACCCTAGACACCCGAGCCATTATCCACGAAAAGTTCCAGAGACACCGCCGCCGTCAACCCTAGCTCGGAGGGTTCAGAAGCTCTTCCCGGCACCCTGCCGGAGAGGGGAATCATCACCGGAGGGCTCTACATCACCATGCCTGCCTCCGGAGTGATGCGTGAGTAGTTCATCTTTGGACTACGGGTCCATAGCAGTAGCTAGATGGTTGTCTCTCCTCTTTATGCTATCATGTTTAGATCTTGTGAGCTGCCTAACATGATCAAGATCATCTATTTGTAATGCTACATGTTGTGTTTGCTGGGATCCGATGAATATTGAATACTATGTCAAGTTGATTATCAATCTATCTTATATGTTATTTATGATCTTGCATGCTCTCCGTTACTAGTAGATGCTTTGGCCAAGTAGATGCTTTTAACTCCAAGATGGAGTATTTATGCTAGATAGTGGGTTCAGTCTCCAGTAATCTGGGAGAGTGACAACAACTTCTAAGGTTGTGGATGTGCTGTTGCCACTAGGGATAAAATAACCGATACTTAGCTTAAGGGTGCGCCGTTAGGTCTAATACATTTGTTTACATTGCGCACTTTACTTAATGCAATAATCTGTTGCTTACAACTTAATACCAACGGGGGACACGGATGTTAACCTGGCAGTGGATTATTAGTCATAGATGCAGTTGGATAACGGTCTATGTATTATGTCGTGATGCCCAATTGAATATCGTAGTACTCATCTTGTTATATATATGCATTGTTATGCGCTCAATATTTTGTCAATTGTCCAGCTGTAATTTGTTCACCTAGTGTCGCAACAGTGGAACATGGGGTTCCCCTAGTACTGCCAAAGTGGGTCCACCCCATGTGGGCCCAAGATGAAGATGGACAAGACCAAGACTCAAGTCAAGCTGGCGGGTTCACCGTCAAGACACACATGGCCTACGACGACTAAGGGCTCCGGTCCTGGGGACCTTCCGGGTCCCCGAATCAAGCAAGAAGGCCAGGAAGGACCCGAGAGCCCGAGTTCCCGGCAGGAGGCCAGGCTCCCTCCGGGTACTTCCTACGTCCTGTGGATAAGCACTCCACCTCACCACGGAAGACTTGGGAAGCAAGGCGAAGGCAGCGCGGGCGGGAAGCACGCCCGTGGTGGTGTCAGCTCCTGTCCACCCCAAGGCGGACGCTCCCACCTAACCCAGAGGAGACGCTAGGCTGAGGAGAGGCCACGTCTCCCCCTAAACTAGATGAGGAGGGTCCTTCACCCCGAAGGTCCCTCATGCCCCTCACGTGACCCTGTGGCAACCCCTTAGCCTATAAAAGGAGGACCAAGGCACGGAGGAGGAGGGGAGACAAGAGACAAGGAGAACACAAGCTAGAACCAGAGCAAGACTAGACTAGGGCTGCGAGGTAGAGAGGAAGGTGATCTCCTCCGGGTCAGGATCTGTCCTTCTTCTACCTCAGCCAAAACCCTTCCGGGTACCCTGCCGGGAGGTTCCATTGTAAGCCACACTATGAAGAACTCATCAATCCAGACATGCAGGAGTAGGGCTTTTAGCCTCCGGGCGGCCTGAACCTGGGTAGCTCCTTGTGTCCCTTTGGTTGCATGCTTTGATCGTGGAGAGGAGAGCTTGATCTAGACTCCGCCCAAGAAGACGATTCTCAGCCTCCTTCGCGCCCCGTGCCGAACCTAAAAGGGGGTATCCTATACTCCCGGTGTCCGTGCAACGAGACACGACATCTGGCGCGCCAGGTAGGGGGCGCAAGTGCTGGATTCATCTTCATCAAGTTCATCGGCAAGTTCTTCGTCAAGCATGCCTCCAAGGAAGAAGGGAGATCCTGCGGCGTCCAAGCCGGTCTCTCCCTCGCACCCAAGCTTCAGCTGAACGTCGTGCTGCTGGCGCACGGCGGAGCGCCTCTCCGTCCCCGCCTCCCATGGAGAGGGTGGCGCCGGACGAAGTGGACGGTCGCGACAAGGACAACGGCCCTGGCGGAGCGGCGGCTCCAAAGGGCGCCACCATGCCTCCTCCTCGCTCAGGGGAGAAGAGCGTCTGCAACGGCACCGGCAAGGAGCCCACCGCTGGAGGAGGGAACCACGGCGTTCGCCCCAGCGGGGATCCACGAGCATCCAAGAGCAAGACCTCCGCGCACTCGCCTTCGGACGTGCAAGCTCGCCATGATGCTCTAGTCGCTGCCAAGGCACTGATGCAGTTCCCTCCAAGCAGCGGCGACCCCAAGGTCTACCAAGAATGGAGGACTCGCGTCGAGAGGCTCCTCGACTTCGCCGATGGTGGTCCGTGGGTCGAACCCACTCAAGCTCCCACCGTCGACAACCCCGGAGCAGCACAAGACAAAACACGTGATCCGCGAGGCCAGCCTCGTGGTGAACGTCAAGCCAAGACGGCGCCTCCTCGCACCGCGCCACCGATGGCTGATCGGCTAAACCGCGATCACGGCGAGGCCATCTCCATCGGGTCGTCTACCTCGCGCAACCCAGATCTTCGTGACGAGCTCAACAGCCGTCAGAACGAGGATATGCGCACCCGCATCGAGCGTCGCCGAGAACGTCACCGCCGGGAAGATCGGGGCATCGACCTCGCCGAAGGCTGCCTCGCCCTCGCTCCCGAGTTCCGCCACTTCAACTGGCCCAAGAAATTCAAGATCGACGTTCTCCGCTACGACGGCACCACGAACCCCCGGGACTTTCTGCAGATCTACTCTCTTGCTGCGATGGTTGCCGGGGCCGACGAGGTCATGATGGCCAACTGGTTCCCGTTGGCCCTGAAGGGAGATGCCCAGACTTGGCTTCTCAACCTTCCCAAGTGCTCCATCCGTTCCTGGCGGGCACTGAAGGAGCAGTTTCTGGGGGCTTTCCAAGGCGGGTACGAGCGCCCGGGGGCTCCCAGTGATCTCCACGACTTCAAGCAGTTGCCGGGTGAAACTCTCCGCAAGTTCATCCAGCGCTTCACCCAGAAGATGAACACCATCCCGTGCATCAAGGAGGAGTTGGTGATCCAGTCCTTCCACGCCAACGTCCGCAACCCCAAGATGCGCGAGAAGCTGAGCATCCATCGCGTCGAGTCTGCTCGTAAGCTCTGGGAGCTTGCAGACCGGTGCGCTCGAGCTGAAGAAGGAGCCAAGTTCCCCGGGGAGGATGAACCCGAGGACAAGGCCGCTCCAGCTAAGAACAAGAAGCGGGACCCTGGACCCGACAAGCGGATCTTCGTCACCGAGCCTCTTCCGAAGAAGACCAAGCCCGCGCCGACTTCCGAGGAAGAAGGTGAAGGTGATCCCTGGTGCCACATCCATCCAGAAGGCAACCACTTGCTCAAGGACTGCCGCATGCTCAAGAACCTCGCCGTCCGGAGCAACGCCGAGCTGATGGGGTCAGTCAAGACGGTTGCTACAACTGCGGCACTGCCGGGCACATCGCTCGTGACTGTCCCACGGGTCGCCAAGGCGGAGGCGGCCGTGGATGGTACCGAGGCGGTGGCCGCGGGGGCCGAGGAGGACGCGGCGGTCAAGGTGGTCGCGGGTACAACACTCCGGAGCCGCCCACGTCGGCAACGGGGAAGCTCCGGCTCCCCAAGGAGGCAACGGCGGCAAGTATCAAGAAGTCACGGGAGTTGTCGGGTGCATCCACGGAGGGTCTTCTCTGCCTCCCTCCAACGGCGCCTGCAAGAGACTTGTCCGGGAGCTGAACGCGGTTGCTTCTGCTCCGTCCAAGCCCCTGGACTGGTCTAGCCAAGTCATCACCTTCGACCCAGAAGACCACCCTGCAAACACTGCCGGGGTCGGGACCCTGCCGCTGATCGTGTCGCCCGTCATCCACAACTACAAGGTCACCAAGATGCTGGTCGACGGAGGCTCCAGCCTCAACCTGCTGACGGCGAAGGTCCTGGCTGTCCTTCAAATCCCCCTGTCTCGCCTACAAGACACTGGGGTGTTCCAAGGCGTGAACGGAAGTGTTACTCGACCCCTCGGGAAGATCACCCTTCCGGTCACCTTCGGCGACTCCAAGAACTTCCGCACCGAGGAAATCGTCTTCGACATCGCCGACACTCCGCTACCGTACAACGGCATACTTGGCAGACCTGCTCTGGCCAAGTTCATGGCCGTCTCCCACTTCGCCTACAACATGCTGAAGATTCCGGCGCCGTGGGGCGTGATCAAGGTCAGGGCCGACATCGACGATGCTATCTACTGCGTTCACCAGCTGAACCAGACGGTGGCAACCACGGCGGACATCCCTCAAGGTGTACAGGAGGATGATGATGGGGCTCTCCCCGGGGGCGAAGGGCACCCCGGGGGCTCCACATCTACTCCACCCAAGAAGGCGCCATTCCATGGCGATCCGCAGCTGACCAAGAAGGTGGCGCTAACCAGCGACGGAGTTCGCTCCATCACCATCGGCGCCCGCCTCACCGACAAATAGGAAAGCGCGCTCGTCGCCTTCCTTCGGGAAAACTCTGACGTCTTCGCGTGGGAGGCATCAGGTTTACCCGGCGTACCAAGGGAGGTGATCGAGCACAAATTGGCGGTCAATCCGGGGGCTCGCCCCGTGAAGCAGGTTCTCCGGAACCAAAGCAAGGAAAAGCTGGAATTCATCATCGCCGAGGTGGACAAGTTGATAGAAGCTGGTGTCATCCGGTCGGTTCCCCACCCAAGCTGGGTGGCCAACCCCGTGGTGGTACCGAAACCCATGACCTTCAAGTGGAGACTCTGCATCGACTTCACAGACCTGAATAAGGCCTGTCCCAAGGACCCTTTCCCCCTGCCGCGGATCGACATGATCGTGGATTCCACGGCCGGGTGCGAGCTGCTGTGTTTCTGGATGCCTTTTCCGGGTACCACCAGATCATGATGTCACTCGAGGACCAAGAGAAGACGGCCTTCATCACTCCCAAGGGCTGCTACTGCTACACCCGGATGCCTTTTGGCCTCCGAAACGCCGGCGCTACCTTCCAGCGCGCAATGCAAGCATGCCTTGGGTCGCAGCTGGGCCGCAACGTCGAAGCGTACATCGACGACATCGTGGTCAAGACCCGGTACAAGGACTCCCTCATCCAAGACCTGCACGAGACCTTCGAGAACCTCCGCCGGGTCAACTTCAAGCTCAACCCCGACAAGTGCGTGTTCGGGGTCCCCTCCGGCAAGCTGCTGGGTTTCCTGGTCTCTCACCGAGGGATCGAGGCGAATCCGGACAAAATCAAGGCAATCGAGCGCATGGAGGCGCCCCGGCGGGTCAAGGACGTACAGCGCCTCAACGGGTGCATCACTGCACTCGGGCGCTTCATCTCAAGGCTTGGGGAGCGGGCCTTACCGTTCTTCAGGCTGCTCAAGAAGTCAGGCCCCGTGGAGTGGACCTCCGAGGCCGAGGAAGCCCTGCAGTCCCTCAAGCGCTACCTCGCCTCGCCACCAATCCTCGTGGCACCAGAAGAGAAGGAGCCCCTACTACTGTACATTGCTGCCACCAACCAGGTGATCAGCGCTGTGCTGTGGTAGAGCGTGACGCTCCTCCGAAGAAGTCAAGCAAGATCAAGGGCAAGCGACCCGGGAACTCTCTTCCGGGCAACCGTGCAAGAAAAGGCTGCCGGGTGACCAGGGGTCTCATGATCCTGGCGTCACTGCAACTTCACCAGCGACGCGGATCCCGTCGGGAATGGAGAATCTCCCTCCGACGAGACTTCGCCGGGGGCTACATCGTCCCCACCCCAAGACATCGACGAGGGGAAGCCGAGCCCTCTCAGGACTCGGCGACCCGCAAGGTGCAGCACCCGGTCTACTTCGTCAGCGCAGTGCTGCGCGACGCCCGGGAGCGGTACCCCATGATGCAGAAGCTGCTGCTGGCAATCCTCATTGCCTCCCGCAAGATGAGGCCGTACTTCCAAAGCCATCCCATCACGGTGGTGTCCAAGTACAACCTAAGAAGCCCCCTGGAGAACCCACTTGCCACTGGTCGCATATCATGGTGGGCCATGGAGCTTCAAGGTTTCGGTCTCAAGTTCGAGCACACGGACAACATCAAGAGTCAGGCGCTGGCGGATTTCACGGCCGAGTGGACCGAGACGGCGTTCGACGACCCGGAAGAGGAAACCTGCCTCCCCGGGAAGGAAGATCCTAGCGCCTGGATCATGCACTTCGACGGCTCCTACACCAAGGGGAAAGGAGGTGCTGGGGTTGTCCTAACCTCACCAACCGGGGACCGGCTGAAGTACGTCGTCCAGATGCACTACCAAGGG
Organism: Poa pratensis; assembly: GCA_947311845.1. NCBI lineage: Eukaryota > Viridiplantae > Streptophyta > Magnoliopsida > Poales > Poaceae > Poa > Poa pratensis. The sequence goes on from CAMZMU010000079.1 coordinate 23,825,901, forward strand.
AACATCTCCAACAACACGGCGGAGTACGAGGGCCTGCTCGCAGGACTTCGTGCTGCCATCGGCCTCGGCATCAACAAGATCGTCGTCAAGGGTGACTCTCAGTTAGTCATCAAACAAGTGAACAAGGAGTACGCGTGCCCTCAGATGGCACCATACGTTGAAGAGGTCTGGAAGCTGCAGCGGCGCTTCGACAACTTCCGGGCTGTGTACGTCCCACGGGGAGAAAACACGGCCGCGGATGAGCTATCGCAGGTGGCGTCCAAGCAAGAACCAGTGCCTCCCGGGATCTACATCGAGGTCCTCAGGCGACCTTCGATCCCGCCCGAGAGGCTCGCGACAAGATCTGCGCCGGGGGCTGGCGACCCTTCTACCTCGACAACACGGGTAGCCAGCCCAGAAGCTCAAGACCCGGCAGCCCCTCCAGCGGAGGAAGCTATGCTTTCTTTCCGTCGGATGGTGCTACCGGTGGAAGGAGCCCACCCACCCTGGGCCCGGGACATCGTCAAGTACATCATGGAGCACGCCCTCCCGGAGGACGATCGAGCGGGTGGCTCGTCAAGCCAAGCTCTACGTCATGATCGACGGCGAGCTCTACCGGCGACGGGACAACGGAGTCAAGCTCCGCTGCATCCCTCAAGAACAAGGCCAAGTACTGCTACGGGACATCCACGAAGGCACATGTTCAAGTCATGTGGCATCAAGATCACTGGCGGGTAAAGTTTTCGTCACGGGTTCTACTGGCCAACAGTCCTCAGTGATGCGGAGCAGCTAGTCAAGACCTGTGAAGCCTGCCAATACTATGCGAAGAACATACATCAGCCGGCGCAAGCTCTGCAGCCAATTCCAATCTCCTGGCCGTTCGCGGTCTGGGGGCTGGACATCGTGGGAAAGATACCGAAGTCTGTCGGGGGCCATGAATACCTTTTCGTGGCCATCGACAAGTTCACAAAGTGGGTGGAAGTGATGCCAGTACCAAGACAGACAGCTCAAGCAGCCATCAAGTTCATTGAAGGGATCGTGTACCGCTTCGGAGTACCCAACAGAATCATAACGGACAATGGCTCTCAGTTCACAAGCCGATCCTTCCTCAACTTCTGTGAAGAGCTGGGAATCAAGGTGTGTTTGCCTCGGTGTCCTACCCAAGGTGCAATGGGCAAGTGGAGCGAGCCAATGCGGAGGTCCTAAAGGGTTTGAAGACCAAGGCCTTTGACAAGTTAGAAGACAAGGGCAAGAACTGGATTGAGCATCTACCAAGTGTCTTGTGGTCCCTCAGAACCACACCAAGCAGAGCCACTCAAGAAACACCATTCTTCCTTGTCTATGGAGCAGAAGCCGTCTTGCCAACAGAGCTCAGGCATGGATCCCCCCGGGTACTTGCCTATGATGAAGACGCACAAGCTGAGAGGAGGATTGATGACATCAACTTCCTGGAAGAGGTGCGGTGCCGAGCTTCCTTACGATCTGCTCGATACCAGCAAGGGCTCCGCCGCTATCATGATCGCCATATCCGTTCACGGGTACTGGAACCCGGAGACCTGGTTCTCCGCAAGAAGCAGAAGCTTGATAACATGAACAAGCTGTCCTCCAAGTGGGAAGGACCTTATCGGGTGACGCATACCCTGAGACCCGGAGCTGTTTATCTGGAGGACGAGAAAGGCAGGCCGGAGGGCAACGCCTGGAACATCGAGAATCTCCGGAAATTCTACCCCTGAATACGAACATGAATCGCAGATAGTTCGAGTCAACTAAGCACGCCCAAGGGGCTAGTGTTCTGTATAAGGGTGTAAGAATCGTCGCCAAGGAATAAAAGATAAGTTTTTCAATTCCGTGAGCCTCTCTTGTTGTCGTGAAGTGTGTTATCCGTAACAACCCCCAAGCAGGGGGCTGACATGGTGCCGGTGGCTGACAGGTCGAGCGCGAGCAGCCTATCAGTAGGCGCTGCCACCTGATCGTGCCGTACTGCCGCGGTAAGAAGTGGAACGGGCAGTGCTGTGTTTTAAAGAACCTAAACACAGAAATGCACATTCAACTTTGCTTGCGGGTTGCTCCGGATGAAACACTTTCACGACATGTAAGGGAGGGTCCATTCTTTTCCTACTGAAAGTGTGTTGTGTGTAGCGCCTCTCCCGGGACAGGATGGATGCTGAAGAGCGGCTCAGGAGCTGGATACCCGGGAAGGACAGAGTAGATCAAGGACACGGCAAAAACCAGCTAAGTCTTTGCATGTGCATCTGGCATTCTAGGCATAATATCTCGCTCGGAGTCAATATACCACCAACCTGCGCATGCTTGACAGTTGATGAGAACCTTTGCGGGGGTAATGCGTCCTCCCCGGCGAACGGTCAGATTTCCCTTCTGGCCTAGTACCCGTGGCTGTGGAGTGGACTCCCGGAAGGCATAGTGCTCTTAGGGGTGCTGCTACTGGTGCGGGCGGTCAGAGCACTTGTCACCTAAGAGATCTCCTCAGAAAACTTGACGGCGCGTTAGTGCAAAGGGAGGTTTGGGAAATGACCCCGGGAGTTGAGCCCTAGGATTGCATTCATCTGAACTTACATTCTGAGTTTACAATTCTGGATTACATTCAGTCGAAGCTTTTCCTGGATACATATCTAGCCTATGCTACTAAGGCCAGCTCAGGGCTCCTGGCTGTGCAGCTCTGTCTTTCTGTTTTATTGCCTGCCGGGTGCACTCTTCTCTCCGGGGACGCCTGGGTGAAAAGATGACACGCGTGCAGAATCTTGTCAGGCGCGTCGAAGAGCTCGACCACCTTCTGCCGACCAGGGCGCTCCAGGGCCAAAGAGACGGAAGATTCCGTCCGCCAGTTCGCCTACGGACTGACTCTCGGCCTGCAAAAGTCCAGATCAAGATCAAGGTCATCCAAGAAGAAAGGCGGAATCATGGAGAAGAGCAAGCAGTGAACCTGCTCAATGGCCTCGAGTTCAGCCACAACCAAGGACAGCTCCGGAATACCGGCAGTCCTTTCCTTCAGGATGGACCACAGGTGCGTCCTCCTTACTGCCCTAATCCTTGCCTCTTCTTGGGCAACAGGACCAGAGACGGCCGCCAGGCGAGCAACATTCTGGGCAGCAGAAGGACGGGACGCAACCTCGCCGTCAGTGGCTCGGGCTCCAGCTTCGCTGGGTGCCTCCGCCGCTCCTCGAAAGACGGACTCCGCCGTCGACACATCGGACAAGGCCCTCTCTGCTTCGCCGGACATTGTTCTGCGGGACGAGGGGAGGCAAAGGAAGAAGAGGAGCGGAGCAAGGCGAGAAGATGTGGCGAAGGGGTGGAGTCTGGATGGTCTTTTATAGGCCTCCCTGCTCCACCTACCCCTTGACGCTACGGCTGCTGCAGTAATGGGAGCGCGTTTTGCAAAAAACTCGTTCTCATTCACACGGACGCGACACGAAGACAAGGAGGAAAACAAGATCTTCTTCATTTACAAGGACTACAAGGGGACGATCTTTTTTACAACAAAAAGGTTGGCTCCCGCCGAACAAGGAGCACCGCCGTACAATGGAAGACGCTACTTCCAGAATACGACGTCAAGGCCGCCAAGGAGGAGGTCAACGAGATCTCCATGGCGCCCGTCCGAAGCTCCTCGCCTTCAGGAAGACGAGCTCCCCTCGACCTTGATGTCAGATGAGTTTTCCTCATCTTCATCCTCGTCGTAGGAGCTCGAGCTGCCGCTGCTGCTCTCCATGCAGCACTCCACGCGTCCGCCATCGACACCGAAGATCTTCACGGAGAGCGTAGCATCTCCGTCGTACCGGAACACCAAGCACTGCCCCCTGGACAGGCGGCGGGCACGGGAGAACGACTTCCACCCCGGACCCAGAAGCAGGGCGCCTCAGTGGTGCGCTCCGCCATGGCCCAGGAGGGGCCATTGGGGCAGCCTTCCACCTGCAGCCAGAAGCCGGAGGGTCCGATGTCCTCCGTCGCCATCGCGAAGGAATCCGGCAGGAGAAGCCGGCTGCGAGGCCTGCGGTTCAGATCCACGGCGAACTCGAACGGCGCGAAGCTGGTATGAACCATGCTCCTAAGGAGGGGCAGCGGTGCCGCGGCCTCCACGGCCGCCGCGACCGCGAATCCCACGACCTCGCGGAACAGCTCGACCACGAGTGGAGGGGCCACTCTCCGCAGCAGCTGAAGAAGTACGAGGGCGCCCAACTCCTCTCTTCGCTCTCGCCATTGGCGCTGGCAGCTTGTGGGGAGGCCTGGAGTTGGACCAAGGAAGAAGATGACCGAAAAGGCCAGGGGTGCGCCTCTGCCACGCGTCTCCTCGGTTCTTCCGTTAGTGGGAATCGAGGGGGCCCTCGCAGTTATTCCCCCGAGCGGAGTAACTCCAAGACCTTCAAGGCCATCAGTGAAGCGAAGCTGAGAAGACCAGGTACCCGGGACCCACTTTGACCTATCTTTAGGCCATGGCCCCGGCAGCTGGAGCAAGAGCCCCGGGACCATGCCCGGGGGCTACTGTCGCAACAGTGGAACATGGGGTTCCCCTAGTACTGCCAAAGTGGGTCCACCCCATGTGGGCCCAAGATGAAGATGGACAAGACCAAGACTCAAGTCAAGCTGGCGGGTTCACCGTCAAGACACACATGGCCTACGACGACTAAGGGCTCCGGTCCTGGGGACCTTCGGGTCCCCGAATCAAGCAAGAAGGCCAGGAAGGACCCGAGAGCCCGAGTTCCCGGCAGGAGGCCAGGCTCCCTCTCGGGTACTTCCTACGTCCTGTGGATAAGCACTCCACCTCACCACGGAAGACTTGGGAAGCAAGGCGAAGGCAGCGCGGGCGGGAAGCACGTCCCGTGGTGGTGTCAGCTCCTGTCCACCCCAAGGCGGACGCTCCCACCTAACCCAGAGGAGACGCTAGGCTGAGGAGAGGCCACGTCTCCCCCTAAACTAGATGAGGAGGGTCCTTCACCCCGAAGGTCCCTCATGCCCCTCACGTGACCCTGTGGCAACCCCTTAGCCTATAAAAGGAGGACCAAGGCACGGGGGAGGAGGGAACGAGACAAGATAGAGCAAGGAGAACACAAGCTAGAACCAGAGCAAGACTAGACTAGGGCTGCGGAGGTAGAGAGGAAGGTGATCTCCTCCGGGTCAGGATCTGTCCTTCTTCTACCTCGGGCCAAAACCCTTCCGGGTACCCTCCGGGAGGTTCCATTGTAAGCCACACTATGAAGAACTCATCAATCCAGACATGCAGGAGTAGGGCTTTTAGCCTCCGGGCGGCCTGAACCTGGGTAGCTCCTTGTGTCCCTTTGGTTGCATGCTTTGATCGTGGAGAGGAGAGCTTGATCTAGACTCCGCCCAAGAAGACGATTCTCAGCCTCCTTCGCGCCCCGTGCCGAACCTAAAAGGGGGTATCCTATACTCCCGGTGTCCGTGCAACGAGACCACGACACCTAGCATGTTAGTTATCTTTTATGGAGAGACACCACTAGTGAACTGTGGACCCCGGTCCATTCTTTTACACTGATAATACAACCTACTGCAATCATTGTTCCTTTACATTCTCTGCAATTTACTACTGTTTTCCACACCATACGTTTAATCCTTTGTTTTCAGCAAGCCGGTGAGATGACAACCTCACTGGTTCGTTGGGGCAAAGTAGTTTGATTGTGTTGTGTGCAGGTTCCACGTCAACGCGCCAGACAACACTTCAGAAGTGATTTCTTACTCCTACTGGTTCGATTAAACCTTGGTTTCATGCTGAGGGAAACTGCTGCTACACTGCTTCATACCTTTTCTTGGGGTCTCCCAACGAACGTGTGATCCACGTCATCAGACATCCCTGTAGATGGGACGCAAGTGCATGTTGAATGCGATACAAATGATTCCGATGACATTATCCGGAGCGTTGCCAAGTCATCGCACCATTTGTGATATGAGTTTGTTTCCTCTCACATGGCATGCGAAGCTTTTCTTGATCCCTTACGAACTCTTGTATTTGAAGCATGACGTATATGGCATCAAGCTTAGTGTTCTCTGCTTGCTTGAGACAGGGGAAAAGCATATGGTGGATGAATACTATGCTGCCTGACTTGTTGCGCTTTTTGTTTTGAGCACGTTCCCATGCATGATGAACCTAACGATACAACAATTCAGAGACACTCGATTTTCTTTACTCTTCTTTGGGTACGAGTCCAAGTACGAAGTTGCGATACCTTCGGCCACAGAACGATGAGTGTGGCGGTCACTGCGCAAAGTAATTTAAACCAACCATCTTCCTCAATTAACATTCATACGTGCAAAGGAATGATGGAAATCTGCGAAAGAAGAAAATGACTTACTTGAGAGTGAAAGGAAGCAGCATGATTTCCTTCTTCCAATTGTTGTGGGACTTAGACTTGGACTTGTTATATCTTTTTCGCACCTTCTTCTTGGTGGGGCACGTGCGCCTCTTCTCATTGGGCACGGCGTCAATGAATATCTTACTCGAACACCGGCATCATCAATTTTCATTTTCCGAATTCTTCAATTAGAAGTCGAGATCTCATAGTAAGCAATTAGACTTAGGCAAATATATGACAAATATGCAAGTATTTATCTATGGACCTAAAATATTAAAACTTACATTTCAGGCACTCAAATATGTCTTATTTGTAGCAAAAGTGATATGCCAAAATTCAAGAAAAATTCGGCATGACTTTGCTACAATAGGACATATGGAGTGCTCGAATTTGCCAGAACGGAAGTTAATCAACATTCCAGCAATCAAGGGCCCTCATTCCTGCAAACATACAAAAAATGGCACCAAAATGCACATTCTCATTTGCATCTATTAATGGCACCAAACATACACCAAAATGGCACCAAACATACAAAAATCATCCAATATATCAACTTCTATTGTGCATCTATAATGGCAACAACATATACACCAAAATGGCAGACACAAGCTACACACAAATTCTGCTGGTCATTCCAGAACACCTTCGGGGCAGGCGGGGAGCACGCTACTACGCCAAATCAGAGAGAGGCCGGCGGCGAGCACGTGCATCGAGCCGGTCGACGGCGACAGAGAGGAGGAAATGCTTACCTAGAAGGAGGGGGCAGTGATGCTCACAGGAGATTGTGCCCAACGGCATCGGAGGAAGCTCGGGGAGGGGGCGCGGCATAGATCTCGGCCTTGGCAGAGGAAGCTCGGGTGAGGGCGACCGTGGAAGGCGACGGCGAGGCGAGTGGAAGGGACGGTAGGAGGGGCGAGTGAGAACAGAGGGCGCGGCGCGGGGGGTTTTGGTGCGTATTGACAAACAGATGCTCGCGCATGGATTTGGGGGGGACGAAACACAGTGGCAACGTGTGGGAAAGGCGTACACGTGCCTCTAAACGTTCTGGCAACACAGTGCTTGTGCAAAAAACACGTTGCACTGCGCGTACTGCAAGCGCTTGCAGGCATTACCGTTGCCACTACTTTTTTCCTAATTCTCTTTTTCTTTTCTCTTTTCTTTAGTTCGGTGTCAACAAAAGACATACATAAAAAGTCTGATGGATGCAAATATTAATATTAGTGCATGTTGCCAACAAATATTACATCAGTTCACGGAATGCAAATATTAATATAGTGCATATGTTGCCTACAAATATTACATCTTTCTTGCAACGACGTCGTTTCTCTTCATGGACGACGTTTGACAGTCATCTTCTTGCCTTTCTTGTTCGATGATGTATAATTTAGCCCCTGATCATGGCTTTTTTTTGTACGGCGATTTCATTCTTAGGTAACGTTGTCTTGCTTTTCTCGGGACGTATATTTTATCGTCATCATCAATGTCCCTACTGGGGTCGCCGAATGGTCGATAGTCTTCTTCATTGGCGACTCCATCCATTCCGACGATGCTCCTTTTGCTCTCTTGACGACAACACGTTGGGCTTGCTTGGATCAGTTATGAAGAAGCATTGTGTGCAGTGCTTAGCTAGTACCCATGGCTCATTTTTCGCAGAGACATTCACATATTACTCTTGGCATCAGGTATAATCATGGTAGTGAAATAACGGTTTTCTCTGAAGACGTTTTTTGCCCACCTGACACGGAACATCGGCTTCTCTCCAGGGTAGTCAAGCTCCCATATCTCTTCGATCCTTCCATAGTATCTTCTGTTACGTCACCGATGCTAGATTCCATCGTCACCCTTGAGTTTTGGTAATCACCATTTTTATCATTTTCCTCCGTGTAAAATGTGTATCCATTCACATCGTATGCGTGAAAAGTCGCGAGGTTTATTGAGGGGGCATGTGCTAAGGCGTATATGAGTTCTCTTTCCTTGTCCCCCTCTTCCGGGGGATTAGCCAGAAGATGCTCTTTGAACTAATGCTAGAAAGATGAGTTGTGTTTTCTAATAATATCTCTGTCTTGTATAGTCCCCGCTTAGTGTAATCTTTCTGAATGCTATCTTTGTGAAGTTTCAAGAAAGGATTTACGACATCTAGGTGTTGTAGCACCACTAAGTTTGCTTTGTCAAAGTCCTTGCGTCGACCCGTGTGGTCAACATGCAATTCCCTCCAGCCAGTTCTGTGACCAACTCCTTGTAGCCTACCGAAGTGCTTGTTGACGGGCAAACCAATAGGGTCTTCGACATCTAGATAATTCATGGAGAAAGAGATGCACTCTTCTGTCAGATAACCCTGAACGATGCTTGCATCCGGACGGGCCCTGTAACGAACAATCCTTTGATTACACCACTCATCCTTTCAAACGCCTACATGTTGTGCATGAATGTCGGCCCTACATCGATGATATCATCCACAATATGGACAAGCAGATGCACCATAACGTCAAAGAACGCTGGCGGGAAGTACATCTCAAGCTCACATAGTATGACAATGATCTCTTCCTTTAGCCTTTTCAGTTCCCTTACACTAATCGACTTTCGAGCGGTAACATCAAGAAAGTTGCAAAGGCCAATAAGAGTTTCACGGACGTGGTCGTCCATTATGCCTCTATGTGCAACCGGAAGTAGTTGCGTCATCATCACGTGAAAGTCGTGAGACTTCATGCCGCTGAACCTTTTTTTCTTATCGTCCAGATATCTGCTTACCTTTCCCGAATAACCAGAACTAACTTTGATACAGTGAAGGCACTTGAAAAATTGATCCATCTCCTTAGAGTGAAGCAAGAGGGGGGGGGCAATAGTATTCCTTCTTCTTTCCTTTTTTGTCCTCTTCTTCCGACTCCATATTTGAATCCTCATTTCCCTCCTTACGGGGTCGGCCTCCACCAAATTCTGCCCTCAGTTTCAATATTCTCAAATCGTTTCTTGCCTTCAGACCATCTTTGGTCTTCTCCGGCATGTTGAGCACTGTGCCAAACAAACTCTCAAATATTTTTTTTACGATATGCATTGAATCAAGGCTATTAGGCGTCTCGAGAATGGGCCAGTAAGCCAGATCCCAAAAAACGGACCTCGTTTTCCATACGCCGAGCAGAGGCTTCGGCGCCTTTCTCTTTTTTCCCGGGGCAGGGCACTCTTTCCATTTTTTCAACAACGAATCGATCTCGACGCCGCTCCTTATACATGGAGGTCCTCGCGTCTCCTTTGTACCATCGAACAGATCTCCACGCCTTCTCCACGGGTCATCCTCCTTAAGCCACCTTCGATGCCCCATGTACACGATTTTCGAAGATCCGGGCTCTTGTGGTAGTTGCAAATATGCTGTATCATCCATGCACCTCACACAACCGAAATGTCTGTGGCACACCTGCCCTGAGACATATCCGGAACCGAGATAATCGTGCACTGTTGTTATCAACGTGGCTCTCATAGGAAAATAGCCTCCTATGCTGGCATCCCATGTGGTGACCCTAGGCTTATCCCATAGTGTGTCTAGCTCCTCTTTCAGTAGCTGGAGATACAGATTAATATCGTTCCCCGGTTGTGTCGGCCCTTGGATTAACATACTCATGTGTATGTATTTTCTCTTCATGCACAGCCAAGGGGGAGGTTGTAAATCCATACAAACACTGGCCATGTGCTATGTGTGCTGCTCCGGTTGCCAAACGGATTCATTCCATCAGTACTCGCACCTAGCCTGATGTTTCTTGGTTCACTGGCAAACTCTGGGTACTCACAGTCAAGTGATTTCCATTGGCTATCATTCGAAAGTGCATGTTGCCCCATGCGTGGTTTTGGTAGTTAATGACAATCCTTATGGACTAATGTTTGCATTGAGATATTCTTGTAGATCTTGTCCATAGGAAAAGATTGGAGTTCATGTGTTGGACTCTAGAATCTTACATGGTAAAGTGTGGCTTGGAAAAGAAGATTGAGGGAACATTCATGTTTATCTCCAAGCCATCATATATGTCAAGAGAAGAAGATGAAGTGCAAGTTCAATCTGATCCATCTCGGAAGATATCATTTGATTGAAGCTTGCAATGGATACATGAAGACGGAACTAAGCGAGGCTCTCCCATAATGGAGTATGGGGGAGTATTTGGAGAAGTCTTCATCAAGCATGTGCTAGCAAGCATGATCAAGAAAGGTGTTCCAACTTGAGAGAGTCAAAACCGTCATCATCTAACTCAAGTGGAATGCGCAAGGCAAAGGTATGATCTTGATAGAGTTTCTATTTTACCGGTCTCATGTTGTTAGTTCGGAGACCGGGTTATAGGATAGATACCGTACTATCAAGAGGGGCTTTCGAGTGAGTAACTTGATCGCATCTTTGTGGAGAGCTCAAACCTTTGCATTCTTGGCATACCATCTTTTTGGTTGGTTCTTATTTGGCTTTTATCCATGTGAGAATTTAGGGCTTCCCATGTGTTTCGGGTTTGGAAATATTATCGGTTTATCCTTGAGGAAAGTTCCACACCTTCCCATGTGTGGTGACTTTACTCTATTTATGGTTCTTAATATTTCCAACAAAATTGGTTTCATCCATTTGGATTTTCCTTGCAATAGTTATGCTTGTTCTGCTGTTTCTGTCAGTTTGCAAAACCGGAATATTGGGCCGAACTATTTGAGTCAGGGCCGGATATTCGGGGTGCTTGATTTTCTGCTAAGGAACTTGTGTGCGAGCCTCTGGAAAAAACGGAATATTGGGCCGGACCTTTTGGGTCTGGGCGGATATTCCGGTCCCTTGGATTTTTGGCTAAGGACTAGCTTACAGCCAGTTTTGCGAGTCTCTGGAAAAACCGGACCTTTGGGCCGGACTTTTTGTTTCCAGGCCGGATATTCCGGGGGGCCGGACCTTTGGGCCAGACCGTTTGTTTCTGGGCCGGATATTCTGGCCCCAGTTTTCCTGCAACGGCTATTTTTCATGGGGACCTATAAAATGCCCCCTTCTTCCCCAAAGTGACTAGAGCTTGCAAGCACGAAATTGTCCCCATTGTTGACCTCTTGAAGTTTTGATTTCTCTCTATTCCTCGATAATTCTTGCCTCAAATTAGAGGGAAAAGAGAGAGGAGATCTAGATCCACATTTCCACCAATCCATCTCTCCTCTAAGTGAGGGGAACCCTTTGGATCTAGATCTTGGAGTTCCATTTATTGAGTTCTTCTTTGTTCTTCCTCTCTTCTCCCCCCCACAAGCATTAGTTGCTTTTGGTGGGATTTAGGAGTGAAGGACTTGAGCACTTCTTGTGTTCTTGCCTTTGCTTTTGTGCATCGGTTTGCTTTCTCCACGAGAATTCGTGGAAGTGAAAATTGTGAGCTTGTTACTCTTGGGTCGGTGGACCCTAGACGGTTGTTGGTGACTTGAGAGCTCCCAATCCTTTTGTGTGTTGTGCCTCAAGATTGTTGTAAAGGCAACGGATTCGCCTTGAAGGATTCCGATAGTGGAAGGTGAACCGAGCTTTTGGGCAAGGATCATCGGAGAATAGGGTGAGACCATTTGTGGCGTTTGAGTTTGAAACTCACACCCCTCCAACGAGACGTACTCCCCTAAAAAGGAGGAACTCGGGAATACATCATCGTCTCCACGTGTCTCGATTATTTCTATACCGAGCTCTTTACTTATGCACTTTACATTATGATAGACTTCGTGCTTGAAGTACTTTATCTTGCTATCACCTTGTTGCTTGTATTGCTTAGCATATGTTGTTGGTGCACATATGTGAGCCTGGTATATTTTGGTTGTATGCTTGTTAAATTAAAACATCTAGTTTTATTTCGCATTTATCAAGCCTAAACCGGAAAAGTTTTAATCGCCTATTCACCCTGAAAGGACAATGATGTCGCCTAGAGGGGGGGGGGGGGGTGAATAGGCGATTAAAACTTTTCCGGTTTAGGCTTGCTAATTGCGGAATAAAACTAGGTGTTTAAATTAACAAGCCAACAACCTAAAAAAACTAGGCTCACCTATGAGCACCAACAACTTATGCTAAGCAAGACAAGCAACAAGGTGATAGCAATATAGAATACTTCAAGCACGAAGGCTATCACAATGTAAAGTGCATAAGTAAAGAGCTCGGGTATAGAAATAACCGAAGCACGCGGAGACGAGGAAGTATTCCCGAGTTCCTCCTTGAAAGGGAGTACGTCTCGTTGGAGAGGTGTGAACCGACACAACGGTTCAACAACCACAAAGGTTTCACCCTCTTCTCCGATGAACCGCACCACAAAGGTTTGGTTCACCTTCCACTATCGGTATTCCTTCGAGGCGGAATCCGGAGCCTTTCAACAACAATCCGAGGCACAACCCACAAAGGGATTGGGGGCTCCTGAACGGATTCAACAACAATCCGGGGCACTACCCACAAAGGGATTGGGGCCTCCCGAACGGCTTCAATTGACCACACAAGGGTCCAACCACCACAAAGGCGTCTAGGGCCGAAGACCCAAGAGTAACAAGTTCACAAGCTTTCAACTTCCACGAATCCTCGTGGAGAGCACACCGATGCACCAAATGCAAAAGGAAAGAGCACAAGTGCTCAAATCCTTCACTCTCAAATCCCACCAAAAGCAACTAATGCTTATGGGGGGAGAAGAGAGGAAGAACTAAGAAGAGAACCACACAAGAACTCCAAGAACTAGATCCACTAGGTTCCCCTCACTTAGAGGAGAGATTGATTGGTGGAAATATAGATCTAGGTCTTCTCCTTTAATCCTCCAAAGATCAAAGAGTTTGGGTGGAGGGATTGGGAGATATCAAAGAAATGAGCTTGCAACAATGGAGGAGAGAGAAATCAAAGGTGCTGGGCAGTGCTGCTATGGCTGGAGGTAGGTGGAGGGGTATTTATACCCTCCCAGAAAACTAGCCGTTGTAGACAGCTTTGCACCGGAAACTCCGGCCCAAGTGGCCGGAAACTCCGGCCTGCACCGGACACTCCGGCCCCCTGGGGGCGGAAACTCCGGCCCCCACCAGGGGGTGAACAACTTCCAGACGAGGAAAGCACAGGCAGAAACTCCGGACCCCTGGGGCCGGAAACTCCGGTCTGGGGCGGAAACTCCGGCCCCATGGGCCGGAAACTCCGGACCCCATCAGGGGCTGAACAAGAACCACAGACTTCGACGAAAAGCAAGGACCGGAGACTCCGGTCCCGAAGACCGGAAACTCCGGCCTGAAGGCAGTGAAACTGCAAAGGCTGAAATGCGATAGCTTTCTCGTCCGAACTCCAAAACAGGTGAATCCAATTGTGTTGGAAAGATAACGACGAGTGCAAATATTAAAGGTCACAAATATGGAGGGGATACCACACATGGGGAGGTGTGGACCCTAACTCGAAGGTGGACCGGTAATATTTCCAACACGAAAACGCAACAAGTTTTCCAAATGAAATCCGTTTTCGAAGAACTTGGGCTTGTCATGAAGATCACGACAAGCACCAAAACCCAACAAGGAGAAAAGCCACATAAGAACCAAGAAAGATCAAATGCCAAGTATGCAAAGATTTGAGCTCTCCACAAGGATGCGATCAAGTTACTCACTTGAGAGTCCCTCTTGATAGTACGCCGTCTATCCTAAAACCCGGTCTCCCACTAACAACATGAGACCGGTAAAATAGAAAACCTATCAAGATCATACCTTTGCCTTGCGCATTCCACTTGAGCTCGATGATGACGATCTTGACTCTCTCAAGTTGGAACACCTTTCTTGATTGTGCTTGCTAGCACATGCTTGATGAAGACTTCTCCAAAAGCTCCCCCATACACCATTATGGGAGGGACTCGCTAAGCTCCGTCTTCATGTCTCCTTTGCAAGCTTCAATCAAATGATATCTTCGAGATGCATCATATTGAGCTTGCGCTTCATCTTCTTCTCTTGATATGTATGATGGCTTGGGGTTAAACACGATTGTTCACTCAATCTTCTTTTCCAAGCCATACTTGCAATAAGCTCAACTCTACACATGACCATTCTTCATATAAACCCTTGAATAGAGCATTGGTCATCATGTCATCTTCTAGAGTCCAACACATGAACTTCAAACATTTCCTATGGACAAGATCTACAAGTATATCTCAATGCAAACATTAGTCCATAAGGATTGTCATTAATTACCAAAACCACGCATGGGGCAACACATGCACTTTCACACCCCCTCTAGGCGACATCCTTGTCCTTTCAATTGGTATCAGAGCATGGGCTCTCTTTATTGGGCTTTACCGCCTAGAGAGTAAAGATGTCGTTTAGAGAGTTAGTGCACAATCCCACTTTTATATTCAATGGCACAAATTATGATGTTTGAAAAACTCGCATGCTTAATCGTTTTAGGGCCATGGGTCCAAATTATATAAAGAGTATTGTAGATATGGGTTTTTCTCCTCCAATGGATTCCCAAGAATTATCTATAGAGGATGAGGAAAACTCTTATCTCGATACTCTAGTATCTAATGGTCGTATATGTGTTTTGAGCGATGTAGTTCTTGCTTCAATCATGCCTTTTCGGAATGCTCATGAGTTGTGGACAAAACTTCAAGATAAATATGACGTGTCCAACATTATTGAGTATGATTGTTGTCCCTCCACCTCCGGCCGTGATGAATTCACATACTCTTCCACTTCACCTACATGTGATTGGTCACAAGGTAATGATATGGTGAGTGGTGATAGAAATTGCATTGTTAATGGTGAACCCTCTATTGACTATACTTCATCTCTATCTCATTGCAATATTCTATCTTTGGACTTAAACACTTCTAGCACTCCAAATGTCGTACATGCTAGTGTTGATAGTCCTTGCATATCATGTAATAGTTGCTTAACTAAATCTCATGATGATATGCTCTCTATGTCGTGTGGTCATGAAAATAATGCTTCCATATCCTCTAGTACTTGTTTGTCTAACAATGTAGAGGAACCACAACATGGTTGGAACAAGACATGAACTCAATAGTGCTTCAAGTATTTCTTCATCATCATCATCCATTACTCACTTTTGGCTTATGGCTAGAGATTCAAAGGTATCTTCACCTTTGGAACCCTCTACATCTTGTGATGATGAGGATGAGGATTATTATGGATTAAAATAGAATGATATTGACTCCTTAAAGGAGAAGAGTGAGATGGTATTTGGTGCTCTCCCTAAAGGTAGTAATGCTTGCTCTTACTTGTCTGAAATTTTGACTTTTGCTATTAAGTGCAAGGATATCATTGAATAAAAGGGAAGGATTGAAAGAGAGGATGCTATGGAAAAAAGCATCCTTAGAAAATGCTCTTGAGGAAGAACATGAGCTTCGAGTGTCTCTTGAGGAGAAACTTGAATCTCTTGATGAAACAAATGATCTAATTATTGCTAAACTCACTAAAGAACATGACCATGTGATTGCAAAGTATAAAGTGCTTAAAAAGGAAAAGGTTGAATTTGGAGTTCGCAATGCTAGACTAATTGAGGATATAGAGAGACTTGACAAAGCTCATAAGGCTTGGGAAAGTGAACACTCTCTTCTTGTCAAGTCTCATGATCAACTCCAAACTCAACTATCTAAAAATGATGTGCCTAGCTCCTCTATTTCCTCATGTGATTATGCTAATATTATTGAGGAAAATGCTAGGTTGAATGATGAGCTTGCCAAGTTGTCTTCTTTCATTTCTAAAATTAATGATGCTTGTGCTACGAGCTCCACTTCATGTGAAGCATCTATTTTGAAGGAGAATGTTGAGCTAAGAGCTCAACTTGAGTTGCTAACTAGCAAGTATGAGAAATTGGAAGAAAGTCATGAAAAGCTCTCTTGCTCTAATGAGGATCTTCTAGCGTCCCATGCTAGGCTAAAGTTAGCTCATGAGGCTATCACTACAAAGGTAACATCTTGTGAGCCTCATGTAGACAATGGCACAACTTCTACTAAAAATGCTATATTGCCTTGTGCTAGTCCTAGTAATTCGTTATCTCATACTTTTGCTAAATCTTGTGATGAATTACTTTCTATGCCTTGTTGCTCTAACAATGAAGCTTCTACTTCCTCTAGTGTTTGTGTTGATACTAACCATGTCGAGGAATTAAATGAGCTCAAGGCCCAAGTCACTTCCTTGAAGAAAGACTTGGAAAAGCGTCATGTTGGGAAGTCTACACTTGACAATACGTTGAGTGTTCAAAGACGCCCCAATGACAAGAGTGAACTTGGATTCAACTCCAATATCAAGAACAAGTCTAAGTATAACAAGAAGAAAAAGGGCCAAGAACAAGTTAAAAATTTGGCCAAAATTGTTTGCTTCAAGTGCAAAGTTGAAGGGCACCATGTTAGATCTTGCCCATTGAAGAAGAAATCTCTTAGTGAGAAGCAACAAGGGAAGAGGCCTCAAGCTCAAACTCAAGTTCCTCAAGTTGAAGAACGGCCACTTCCCAATAAGAATCAAGCTACCCCTCCTCAAGTCGAGATTCCAACTAAGAAGAAGGGAGGAAACCAATGTTGCTACATATGTCATGAGATTCTTCATGCACTAATGGTATCTCATCCAACCCTATTATAATTGATGATGTTTATTCTCTTCGGAAGGATAAGGTTGACAATGTGTTTGCCAAATTTGTTGGTACTCAAAGTGGTGTCAAGAAAAGAACCATTTGGGTTGCCAAGCCTATTGTGACTAACCTCTTAGGACCCAACTTGGCTGGGGACCAATAAGCTAAAACTTGATCAATAGGTGGTGTTGGAGGGCATTGGAGACTTGGCTACATCATGAAGAATTAAGGGATCTTCATCAATCATATTCTCTCAAGCCAAGTCATTTGGATTATATTGTTTTATCTCATATCAAATGTTCCTCCTTGCGGTAACTTGTGCTTATATCATATATACATTAAAAGTTGCTTGCACCCTTGCATGTGTTTGGTTTTGTAACTTGCTAGTATTTATATGTGTTGTGCTCTCTACTTACTTATCTTGAGAAATCAAGTATGTGTATGTTGGTTTGCACACCACTTACTTGTTTTGAGCCTTATTGATGTTATTTGCTATCTTATCTTGTTGGCTCTCTTTGAGAGATTAATGGACTATCCCATTTTGGGAGAGTGATATGCTTCGTGCACTTCACAATCCTAAAAATGTTTATACATGAGGAATACCACTTAGTGATGATATATCAATACTATCTATTCTCTATGTGGTATGTCATGCTCATGAGAAATTCAAATTCTATAATGTCCATTAATTATCTCTAGTTGGTTTGTTTGCCTCTTGTTTAAAAGAAATGGATTATCACATTATGAGGGAGTAATAAGCTTTGTGCATATTACGAGCCTAGAAAATGTGAACATGTGAGGTTTTGCCACCTAGAATTGATATTGTTAATTATCTTGTTCCTATGTGGCATGTTGCTCAAACAAGTTCCATATTTGCTTAAATGCTTTTTGTCTCTCACTCTTTTAGATCTTGTTTGTGATGGACGTTCTTGGTACAGATTTCCCCAAATATGTTCACATATATCTTTTTGGGAAACCAATTGCTTCAAGCTACTGTTTATAGTTGCTTTGCATGATCGCGTGAATATTGAAGCTATCAAGAATATCTATCTATCTAAGCATGGCCTTTAATTCCTATCCTTTGTCATATGCTTATTTGTTGTGAAGTTGGTCTTGAATATCATTCCTATATACCACCGAGAAATATCTCTATATACTCCTTGTCCATGACAAGTGATGCTCCTAATTGTGGTGGAATTTGTAGACCATCTTCATATTGGCTCTTGTGTTGAATTGCCCTTTTTTATTGCCAAAACTTGTTTTATCAAACTCCTTTTTGTCTTCCTTGTATCTTTTTGGATTCATTGTACTCTACTCAAAATTTGTTTTGTGCTTTCTTGAGTTAGGAAAAGCAATGATCCCATCCTTGTGCATTTACATTCAAGTCATACTTCTAGATAATGCACTATTCTTGGGGAAGCTATCCTATATTGAGTAGAACACTATTCTTTAAATTGGTATTGGATCTTATTGCTCTTTCTTGAACATGACCTATGTTTGAAAATATATATGGAGAGTGATGATCCCATTTGTGTGCATTTTTATTCAAATGCAAGATCATAAATAATGCACAAATCTTGGGGGAGCTATCCTATATGCTTTTGAACATTAGTTGTCTTCGATTGGCTTTTGACCCCAATGACGTGTCTCTTTGGAAGACAAAAAAATTTCGTCTTGGTACTTCGTGCCATCATGAAAAGTGTAGAGGGTTTGATTTATTCCTTGATCCTATTTTCATTTGGTATGTTTTCAAATTTGGTACCTTGATCATGTGTTGATTTGGGTCTTTGATATAGTTTGGGCAATTCGTTTTCTTGTCACACTTGTGTGTGCTTTCTTGGTTTATTTGATGTTTTGTCCAAATTGTATCTCGTTTTGTTCTTGAAAGTCTTGTGCATGCATATTTACTATATGTATATCTCATGGCTTGCTTACTTTCGTTGATCCATGTAGCGTACCTGCACTTAAAATATGGCAAGGTACCTGTGTATAGTGCAAACCCCTGGATCGTTTCATTTGCACACACAGTTTAAGATGTAGTATCACAACAAAGTATCATTATTACATCGAATGATCCAGACTTGGTAAAATATTCATTACAACTTGCATAGCATATAGCTAGCTTGAAAGAGTAAAGCAGCGGAAAAATAATCTTCATGGAGTCCTCATCCTTTGCATGTGCCACAGGCGAAACATGTTGGTTGCAGACTCGAAACCTTAACGAAACTCACTCGTCATTAGAACAATCTACAACAAAATAAAATTTTGCAACAGAGTGGGTCAGATACCATTAAAAATGGATCTTGCAAGTGACACTATGTGGACACTTAATGGAATAACTCTATAGCCTATATGCATATTTGGCTGGTGGAGTTCAAGGCTATTTTGCATAAAAGCCAATTTTGCCTAACACTTTGTAAAACATTTTCTTCAAATGTTTGAGACAATATGGCATGAAGTCCATAATCTCGTCTACCCTTGTTCACCCATCAAGTTTTACTTAGAGAAATAAGATGTTGGGAGCCTCCGTTGACATCCTTGATCAGCTGCTTGAATTGTCCGTAACCGGGGACACGGCTAAGTACTTAGTTTTTAACTCTGCAGAGGTTGTGCACTTTCACCATTAGACCCAACAAACCGAAACTATCCTCAAGCACTAAATTTGTGCTAAGGAAAAGGAGAGAGTTGAGACGAGACTTTTTAGAAGCATTTTCCCATCCCATACCGACTTGACGCGCTCCCATTCTAACCATTCTACCACCACCTGTCAAGTCGGGACGAGTCCACGCAACTTAATCCATCTAGCTAGAGCCCATATGACTAATGGCTGCACGGTAAGCAACTTCACTTAGAGAAACATTGGTCCCTTTAATACCCTGGGTGGCAACCACAAGTGACCATCTCTTAGAGGTCACCCCTAAGAGATGACACTCAACCTTTCCATCATCTTTTCAAAACCAAGTCCACCCAGGTGATAAATTAACTTAGTAGAATTTAACTTTTCAATAAAACACTTTTGCATAGCATCAATAATTCTACTAAGTTATCAATAGGATTTTAGACACAACTAGTGTAAAGGAGATAGTAGTTTTAGCATAGCAATACTATCCTACACATGCATATATAGATATACACTAAGTCATGCATAGAAAAATACTTAGGAAATTTATGGGGGTGTGCCACTTGCCTTGGCAAACATGAGTGTAGTAGTAGCAGTTGCAACCACTTTCGTCTCTCTCCGGAATTTCTAACAAGTCAAATAAATCACAAATAAACACACAATCATAAATGCAACACTTAGAAAAATATGATATGCATGAGATGCAGGATGACACAATAATTATGGTATGAAAGACATGCAAACAAAATAAGGGAAAGACATAAATAACAATATCCCATTTAGCTAAGGCAAGGTCCAGGTTGAGCCTAAAGTAAACTTGATAAAACAACTTGAAAAGTTGTAAGGCTACTTCAAGTCTTCACATGTTTGACCTTCAAAACATCTTCAACTCCTTTGTAGTTTCATTGATCTTCAATGGTCTTCAATTAGCACTCTAGAAACTTAGTCTTAAACACAAAGGACTTGGTCTATGTCCAAAGTGAGAGACAAATTATGAAGGAGGAAAAAGATAGAAAGAAAGATGTAGTAGTTGGTCTTCCAAGAATCATCTTCAGGATTCCTTGTCGCTTGCTCCTTGGTGTGTTGACTTCATTGAAATTTGTAGACTTGATGTTTCTGCAGACTTGATGGTGTTGGCAGCATCCAGGTTGGTCTTGAATATAACTTAGTCACCATGAAGTCTAAGAGAAGAAGGAAGAAAAGAGATAAAGGAAAGAAGGACTTAGAAAATGTAGGGGGTTGGTCTTTATGAACTTCCTCTTGATTTCTTCTAAGTACTTTTCTTCTTGGAGATGCTTCTGGAGTCTTGTTTTCTTGCTGAGTCCTTCATTGGTTTCCACTAATTCTAACTTAGTGGTTCTCGACTAGGAGGGTCAAAAGGACTAACATGCATCCTCAATTTTCTAAGGAGGAAAGTCATGTAATAAGTGCAAAATATTTCTAAGGACTTGATATGCATGCAATGCCATGAAAATTACTCTAAGGAAAGCAAGGCAAGTAAGATGTTCCAAAAATAACTAAGGACCAAAGAGGTCAAACAATAAGTTAAAATAATTTCTAAGGAAAGTACACCATTTATAAGGTGGTAAATTTTGCTAAGGAAAATTTTAACCAATTTTTAAGATGCCAAATTTTTCTAAGGAAAAATATTGGCAAAATAACTTTAACAAAATTTTCTAAGGAAAAGTTTGATGAATTGAGATGCAAAATTTTTTCCAAGTTCTTTCTAATACATCTTAACTTCTTCAAAATAATTCTAAGTTATTATAGCTCAAAAATTGGTGAAGAAATTATTTTTAAACATTAAGTATTATTAAAAATCCTCCTAAAAAGGAGATAAAAACAAATAAATAGTAATTCATAGAAAAATAATCTACAAAAATATTAGAGTGTTCCTACGGCCAAAGATTTACTAAACAAAAATATAGCAAATGGAATTACTCAAAAATAACTTATAGAAAGTATTTTATACTCTAAACAAGGTTTAACTGGTTCTGCAAAATAAATGATTATGCACGATGCAAAAAGTCAATTTTATTGGTTCATTATATTCTTCCCATTTTTCTGAATCCGTGGATATAAAGTTTGTTAAATTTGGCCAAACGGTTAGAAAGATATGAATTTTGGAAGTTTAACATGTTTTCTGTTTGTTTATACGAATTTACAGAAAATGTGACACTTGGCCAGCTCTGATTGGCCCGCCAGAACTGACTGGGCGCTGACTGGGCTGCTGACTATTACTTGCCACGCGGCAGCTCGTGATTCGCCGGTACCCCTTTGTTTAAGTGACTCGAAACCGATCTAATCTGAACCGCTAGCTACAGATCTAACGATGAGGACGATGGTGCTTACCAGCAGCGATGCTTTCTCCAGAACGCTCATGTTCTTCAGAGCGATGGTGATGGCAGCGATGGTCGTGGACGGCGCGAGGTTCTGGTGGCCTCCTGGAAGTGGAGAAAGGGTTGCGGGTTCGTCTTGAGGTGGCGATCTTGATGGCCTTGTCGACGTGACTCGGCTCAGCACCAAGCAGTGGCCGTTCCCATGGCCGGTGTCTCCGGAGAGCTCCGACGAGGTTGAGCTGCTCGGGCGTGGACGTCGAGGGCTCCGGTGGTGATTGGGCTCGAGGAAGGCCACGACGGGGTGCGGCGTGGCGCGGGGAGCACGATGGTGGTGACGGAAACGACTGGCGTGTCCTGGTGCGGCTGCAGAAGGTGGACGGGGTCGCGGTGGCTCCGGCGAGCTCGGGTGGTCGACGCTCCGGCCGGTTGGCTGCGAGAAAAATTCGAACAAGGGGTCACGGAGGTGCGCAAGGATGTAGGGGATAGGAAGAAACCAAAGGCGCGACGAGGGGTGGCCTCTACTCACCGGAATCGTACTCGCACGGCGGCGGCACCGCGGAACTTCGGCGAGAAAATTAGACGGCCTGGCGGCGTCTTAGGGGCTAGGGTTTGGGGAAAAGAGAGAGGAGGTCGTGGGCTTTAAGTAGGCGCAGACGAGGCGTTAATTGGTGCACTAAATCTTCGGGAATCAAGACGGGAATAAAACCGAAGAAAACGGCCGAGGAGAGATTTTCGTGCGGGATTTCCGTCAGTGGAGGTTGAAGACGAGGATGGAAGAAAAAAGAAAAAGAAAAGGAAAAGAGGCCGCGCTGGTGTGCCCTGCTAGTTGGGTCGAGCTAGGTTGTGCTCGTAGGTGAGGTATAAACCGATTTTTTTTTTTTTTTTTTTTGTAGGAGCGATGGCTGCTAGCTTTTAGGTACGTAGCTTAGTTGGTTAGCTATTTCGTTTTTTTTTTTAGTGCTTAGCTCCAAAATAGATCGATAAAAAGGTAATACATTTGGTAAAACCAAAATACATAATTAGAGCCTAGTGAACATAGGTTCTGGCCACAGGTTTGTAAAATATATTTTGTTTGTAACTTCAAACACAAAAGAAACACCAAATATAATATTTTCCAACACTTTCAAAATTTGAAAAAAAAATATATATTTCATAATTGCTTAATTGACACTTTATGTCAAATTTAAACTAGGGCTTTGAATAAAATCATTTGCGGTTTAAATAAAAATCAGTAAAACACCACAAATGTAATTATTTGAAAATAAGTTATTTTCCAAATAAGTACAATCAAATCACAACCAAAAATTAGACATAACAAATAACACCATAAAGTCCAAAATAATATATAGGACATAAATTGTCCTTTTAATATATTTTCTTAGATATGTTTTCAAGTGGAAATAATATTCCAACTTTTGAAATTTTCAAATGCAAACAATGCAAGAAGATGATGAATGCATGCATGATTTTTCTTTTCAAATCAAAATACATATAGTTTTCAAAAAGTTTTTAATTTTTCTGATTTTTTCAAATTCTTGGAAAACTTAGAATGTTACAGACTACCACCCTTAAAAGGAATCTCGTCCCCGAGATTTGGAGAGGCTAGAAAGAAAGATAGGTTTGGGCAACTGGGTTTGGAGCATCTGGTTGGCTACCACCCTTAAAAGAAATTTTGTGGGCAAGCTAGAATTTTTGTCTTCAACTCTTGAGTAATATTTCATCGCCCTTTATTTTCTGGTATAGCATGTACCAGCTCCTTGTTGGGATTGAGGTCTTGAATCCTTGAGTAGAGCTTTCCCTCACGGTAGAGCTGTAGGGTAACCACAGTCCGTTGAACTCCATTTGATACTGAAGGATCACTCCTTGGGTTAATCAGAAGACCAAGATGGGAGGATTTCACAATAACCTCCTTGATGTGATAGACTTTTCATGTCGTCTTGTAAATACTTTAGTTGCACACTTATGTCCGTTCTTGTTGGTTCACTTGTTGTATCCTAGGATAGAGGTGGCATGGCTAGGATGGGATTGTTTCTTCACACAAAAGAAATCAAAGTTGGGAAGCATTCTTCTATTGGATGGCTGGTAATACCGTAGGGAACTGGTTCTCAGACACTTGTTGTTAAAAAGGATAACTGGATAAGGCATTTGGTTGGGTTTAGCATGGATGTGTAGAGATAGAAAGATACTAAGGGAGAATCCTACCCAACACAACAGATCAAGACAAATCATCTTACAAACAACATCTAACAAATAACAAGTAACATAGTTCAAAAACAACAGTCTAGTATTGTCATACAACCTAAGTTGGTATGGTCAATACACTATCACGATATCGTTGTTCTAATTAAGTGGTGGTCTCTAGTCTATCTCCTTCTTAAGTGTTTCAAGTTCTTCTTCAACTTTCTTCAAGATCTTCTAAGTGTTTAAGCTCTGAATCTGGGTTCTTCAATGGTCTTCCATGCATGCTTGTAGTGCTTCATGTTGACTCGTAGAATTGTATATGAAGCAGCAGACTCAGACTTTAAGGACATGGTTATCTAGAATAAGAAAAGAAATTTTTAGAATGTACGGAGTAGGTTAGAGTACAAGAGACATAAAATGAAAAGTTTTGCTTTTAGAAAACTAGATAAAAATAGACTTTCAATCCTATGGTCAAAACCTATTTCTATCCAGACTTAGGGTTTCGAACCTACAGTCAACACAGTGCTCTGATACCATCTGTAGCGTACCTGCACTTAAAATATGGCAAGGTACCTGTGTATAGTGCAAACCCCTGGATCGTTTCATTTGCACACACAGTTTAAGATGTAGTATCACAACAAAGTATCATTATTACATCGAATGATCCAGACTTGGTAAAATATTCGTTACAAATTGCATAGCATATAGCTAGCTTGAAAGAGTAAAGCAGCGGAAAAATAATCTTCATGGAGTCCTCATCCTTTGCATGTGCCACAGGCGAAACATGTTGGTTGCAGACTCGAAACCTTAACGAAACTCACTCGTCATCAGAACAATCTACAACAAATAAAATTTTGCAACAGAGTGGGTCAGATACCATTAAAAATGGATCTTGCAAGTGACACTATGTGGACACTTAATGGAATAACTCTATAGCCTATATGCATATTTGGCTGGTGGAGTTCAAGGCTATTTTGCATAAAAACCAATTTTGCCTAACACTTTGTAAAACATTTTCTTCAAATGTTTGAGACAATATGGCATGAAGTCCATAATCTCGTCTACCCTTGTTCACCCATCAAGTTTTACTTAGAGAAATAAGATGTTGGGAGCCTCCGTTGACATCCTTGATCAGCTGCTTGAATTGTCCGTAACCGGGGACACGGCTAAGTACTTAGTTTTTAACTCTGCAGAGGTTGTGCACTTTCACCATTAGACCCAATAAACCCAAACTATCCTCAAGCACTAAATTTGTGCTAAGGAAAAGGAGAGAGTTGAGACGAGACTTTTCAGAAGCATTTTCCCATCCCATACCGACTTGACGCGCTCCCATTCTAACCATTCTACCACCACCTGTCAAGTCGGGACGAGTCCACGCAACTTAATCCATCTAGCCAGAGCCCATATGACTAATGGCTGCACGGTAAGCAACTTCACTTAGAGAAACATTGATCCCTTTAATACCCTGGGTGGCAACCACAAGTGACCATCTCTTAGAGGTCACCCATAAGAGATGACACTCAACCTTTCCATCATCTTTTCAAAACCAAGTCCACCCAGATGATAAATTAACTTAGTAGAATTTAACTTTTCAATAAAACACTTTTGCATAGCATCAATAATTCTACTAAGTTATCAATAGGATTCTAGACACAACTAGTGTAAAGGAGATAGTAGTTTTAGCATAGCAATACTATCCTACACATGCATATATAGATATACACTAAGTCATGCATAGAAAAATACTTAGGAAATTTATGGGGGTGTGCCACTTGCCTTGGCAAACAGGAGTGTAGTAGTAGCAGTTGCAACCACTTTCGTCTCTCTCCGGAATTTCTAACAAGTCAAATAAATCACAAATAAACACACAATCATAAATGCAACACTTAGAAAAATATGATATGCTTGAGATGCAGGATGACACAATAATTATGGTATGAAAGACATGCAAACAAAATAAGGGAAAGACATAAATAACAATATCCCATTTAGCTAAGGCAAGGTCCAGGTTGAGCCTAAAGTAAACTTGATAAAACAACTTGAAAAGTTGTAAGGCTACTTCAAGTCTTCACATGTTTGACCTTCAAAACATCTTCAACTCCTTTGTAGTTTCATTGATCTTCAATGGTCTTCAATTAGCACTCTAGAAACTTAGTCTTAAACACAAAGGACTTGGTCTATGTCCAAAGTGAGAGACAAATTATGAAGGAGGAAAAAGATAGAAAGAAAGATGTAGTAGTTGGTCTTCCAAGAATCATCTTCAGGCTTCCTTGTCGCCTGCTCCTTGGTGTGTTGACTTCATTGAAATTTGTAGACTTGATGTTTCTGCAGACTTGATGGTGTTGGCAGCATCCAGGTTGGTCTTGAATATAACTTAGTCACCATGAAGTCTAAGAGAAGAAGGAAGAAAAGAGATAAAGGAAAGAAGGACTTAGAAAATGTAGGGGGGTTGGTCTTTATGAACTTCCTCTTGATTTCTTCTAAGTACTTTTCTTCTTGGAGATGCTTCTGGAGTCTTGTTTTCTTGCTGAGTCCTTCATTGGTTTCCACTAATTCTAACTTAGTGGTTCTCGACTAGGAGGGTCAAAAGGACTAACATGCATCCTCAATTTTCTAAGGAGGAAAGTCATGTAAGAAGTGCAAAATATTTCTAAGGACTTGATATGCATGCAATGCCATGAAAATTACTCTAAGGAAAGCAAGGCAAGTAAGATGTTCCAAAAATAACTAAGGACCAAAGAGGTCAAACAATAAGTTAAAATAATTTCTAAGGAAAGTACACCATTTATAAGGTGGTAAATTTTGCTAAGGAAAATTTTAACCAATTTTTAAGATGCCAAATTTTTCTAAGGAAAAATATTGGCAAAATAACTTTAACAAAATTTTCTAAGGAAAAGTTTGATGAATTGAGATGCAAAAAAATTTCCAAGTTCTTTCTAATACATCTTAACTTCTTCAAAATAATTCTAAGTTATTATAGCTCAAAAATTGGTGAAGAAATTATTTTTAAACATTAAGTATTATTAAAAATCCTCCTAAAAAGGAGATAAAAACAAATAAATAGTAATTCATAGAAAAATAATCTACAAAAATATTAGAGTGTTCCTACGGCCAAAGATTTACTAAACAAAAATATAGCAAATGGAATTACTCAAAAATAACTTATAGAAAGTATTTTATACTCTAAACAAGGTTTAACTGGTTCTGCAAAATAAATGATTATGCACGATGCAAAAAATCAATTTTATTGGTTCATTATATTCTTCCCATTTTTCTGAATCCGTGGATATAAAGTTTGTTAAATTTGGCCAAACGGTTAGAAAGATATGAATTTTGGAAGTTTAACATGTTTTCTGTTTGTTTATACGAATTTACAGAAAATGTGACACTTGGCCAGCTCTGATTGGCCCGCCGGAACTGACTGGGCGTTGACTGGGCTGCTGACTGTTACTTGCCACGCGGCAGCACGTGATTCGCCGGTACCCCTTCGTTTAAGTGACTCGAAACCGATCTAATCTGAACCGCTAGCTACAGATCTAACGATGAGGACAATGGTGCTTACCAGCAGCGATGCTTTCTCCAGAACGCTCATGTTCTTCAGAGCGATGGTGATGGCAGCGATGGTCGTGGACGGCGCGTGGTTCTGGTGGCCTCCTGGAAGTGGAGAAAGGGTTGCGGGTTCGTCTTGAGGTGGCGATCTTGATGGCCTTGTCGACGTGACTCGGCTCAGCACCAAGCAGTGGCCGTTCCCATGGTCGGTGTCTCCGGAGAGCTCCGACGAGGTTGAGCTGCTCGGGCGTGGACGTCGAGGGCTCCGGTGGTGATTGGGCTTGAGGAAGACCACGACGGGGTGCGGCGTGGCGCGGGGAGCACGATGGTGGTGACGGAGACGACTGGCGTGTCCTGGTGCGGCTGCAGAAGGTGGACGGGGTCGCGGTGGCTCCGGCGAGCTCGGGTGGTCGACGCTCCGGCCGGTTGGCTGCGAGAAAAATTCGAACAAGGGGTCACGGAGGTGCGCAAGGATGTAGGGGATAGGAAGAAACCAAAGGCGCGACGAGGGGTGGCCTCTACTCACCGGAATCGTACTCGCACGGCGGCGGCACCGCGGAACTTCGGCGAGAAAATTAGACGGCCTGGCGGTGTCTTAGGGGCTAGGGTTTGGGGAAAAGAGAGAGGAGGTCGTGGGCTTTAAGTAGGCGCAGACGAGGCGTTAATTGGTGCACTAAATCTTCGGGAATCAAGACGGGAATAAAACCGAAGAAAACAGCCGAGGAGAGATTTTCGTGCGGGATTTCCGTCAGTGGAGGTTGAAGACGAGGATGGAAGAAAAAAGAAAAAGAAAAGGAAAAGAGGCCGCGCTGGTGTGCCCTGCTAGTTGGGTCGAGCTAGGTTGTGCTCGTAGGTGAGGTATAAACCGATTTTTTTTTTTTTTTTTTTTTTTTTTTTTTGTAGGAGCGATGGCTGCTAGCTTTTAGGTACGTAGCTTAGTTGGTTAGCTATTTCGTTTTTTTTTAGTGCTTAGCTCCAAAATAGATCGATAAAAAGGTAATACATTTGGTAAAACCAAAATACATAATTAGAGCCTAGTGAACATAGGTTCTGGCCACAGGTTTGTAAAATATATTTTGTTTGTAACTTCAAACACAAAAGAAACACCAAATATAATATTTTCCAACACTTTCAAAATTTGAAAAAAAAAATATATTTCATAATTGCTTAATTGACACTTTATGTCAAATTTAAACTAGGGCTTTGAATAAAATCATTTGCGGTTTAAATAAAAATCAGTAAAACACCACAAATGTAATTATTTGAAAATAACTTATTTTCCAAATAAGTACAATCAAATCACAACCAAAAATTAGACATAACAAATAACACCATAAAGTCCAAAATAATATATAGGACATAAATTGTCCTTTTAATATATTTTCTTAGATATGTTTTCAAGTGGAAATAATATTCCAACTTTTGAAATTTTCAAATGCAAACAATGCAAGAAGATGATGAATGCATGCATGATTTTTCTTTTCATATCAAAATACATATAGTTTTCAAAAAGTTTTTAATTTTTCTGATTTTTTCAAATTCTTGGAAAACTTAGAATGTTACAATCCAATATATAGGATAAACTCCAGCAAATCCTAAATGGCTAAGATGTGCACGAAATGCAATTTCATATCAATATGCACATATTTATGTGGAGTTTGTCCTATATATTGTAGTTGCTCTATTTACTTTGGACCCAATGAGTTTGGGTACCATGTTGTACTTGAATTTGTTTTAGTTACATTGGAGATGCATTGGAAGCTTGTCTCATCTACAAGGAAGGTGTTGTCACCATGTGCTTATTGGAGCCAAGCTTGGATGATCATGAACTTTTATCTTCTACGTCACCCAATGCTATCTCGGTAACAAGTATCTACCTCATGCATACATTTCTAGCTTTCAACCTTGTGTAGGTTGTATCATGGCATGAATCTCATTTGTTGCAATTGATTTGGTTCTTGCATAGTTGTTATCAAAACATCTTTATTGCAAATGTGAGTAAGCCGGGATGATTACATATTAAGGGGAATATATATAATCCTTTTCATGATTCACCAATCCCAAATATGTTAATCTAGCATTTTTTTTATTAAAGTCTCCCATGTGCAATAGTGATGAATTGTCAAAATCATTTGCCTTTTGTGATACTTGGTATCTTACACGGAGCATCCCATTTTTAACCTTTTTTTCTTGTGGATATTTTTGATGCTATGATGAGTGTATGTTGGGAGCTCATCTATATTCCTTTAAGATAAAATTGGCTTTGTGCTATGCTTTTAAGCAAAGATCTTGTTGGTGTATTTATGACTTCCTTTTGGATATCATGTTCTTTTCTTTTGTACCTATTTTGTGTGTACATGTTTATTTATGGACTTATATCTTCGTGATTGGTGTCTACTTAAAAACTTATACACATGA
Source organism: Poa pratensis (assembly GCA_947311845.1). Classification (NCBI taxonomy): domain Eukaryota; kingdom Viridiplantae; phylum Streptophyta; class Magnoliopsida; order Poales; family Poaceae; genus Poa; species Poa pratensis. The sequence goes on from CAMZMU010000079.1 coordinate 23,855,856, forward strand.
GAATAGTTACACCTTTAATTGGTATTTCAATTCTTTAGTGACCGCCTCTTATTGCTTTTGATTCTTTGGCGGTTTCTAAAAGGCACAAGCTTTGTTTTTTTATTTGGTATGCTTTTGCATCTTAATAAACTTGTGGACCTATTTGCTATATCTTCTTGGGTTTGTGTGTATGGGAAAGACATGATATGCACTATGTGCCACATATATTGAAAGACTATGTTGATGCTTATGCTCATCCTAGTACTAGTCTCCTAAAATGTCTTTCTATGTCACACCCATCTCTTTTGGTTGAGCTAGTCTTTATTTGCCGCTCCTCGCTCTTGTTGCTCAACATTTTGTTTGTTGCAAGTTGCATTGTTTCTTTTACCATCTATGCTCTCTTGCACTTGTTTGTGTTTGTCGGAGAATGACTCCACGAAACAGGGATAGTCAAGCTCACGAAGAGAGTTCGTGTAAGGGGCTGAACACGTTGGTCAAACAACCCTCACCCTGCACGGCGACGGTGCTCGTCGAGCAAGTGGAGGGACATCACGACAGAGATGAACACCAGCCCGTACCCAGGTTCACGGCCCTCGTGTGGAGGTAACACCGCTACTCCTGCTTGTCTGTATTGCACTGCTTGTAGAGGTTACAGTACAATGAGCTTGCCGAGGGCTCTCTTTTGGCGGTGATGTACACAAGGAAGGGAAGCGGTGGTCTTCTTCTTCCTTGCGCGTAGGTGGTTATGCTGGAATGAGAATGCGATCCCTTGCTACGGTGCTGCTCGTCCTCCTTTTATAGGCGCCCCGTGCTCCCTCCCTGCGCTTGCACTATGGTAGGGCGGTCACGTGGCGGCAGAAGGTAGAGCGTGGTGCACCGCAGCCCGGTTGTCCATGGACGCGGTCCATGGGCGTAAAGCTGACGCCTGTAGCAGAGTAACCACCGTCCATGCAGGACGGCCAGCTGGGGCCGCAGAGGAACGTGGGGTGCCCACGGTGACGTTGGCCGTGGAGTGTAGCGCCGGCCGGTCCCCTTATCACCAAAGAGGAAACCCTTGTAGTCCGGTGCGGATGGCACAGCTTTGTTGACCCCTTTAATCACCAAAATGGCAACTGCGGCGTCGTCGTCACCGCGCGCAGAGGCGCGCGTCACTCTGCGGCCGCTGCAGAGCCCATGTGCGCTCTGCAGAGGTTGCTTTGCAGCGAAGCGATCTCCACGAGGGCTTGGATGCCCTGTAGAGAATTCGGCGTTGACCTCTCTCCAGGGGAGATTTCCTTGAAGAGGGGGCAGCAGTGGAGAGGGCCTCCGCAGGCCTCTGCTGCCTCAAAAGCCCTCACGGGGCAATCGCCTCGCGAGGCTCTCCAAGCCGTAGGCTTGGTCCTTAGCGAAAATTCGCCATCAAGTGTCGAGGGCCGTAGAGGACAGGCCCAGCACACCCTGGATTTCACTGGGCCGACAGTAGCCCCCGGGCCCATGATGGGCACGATGTAGTCCAATGGACGCAGGCGAATCGTCATGGGCCCAAAGTGTCCGGCCGGCCTGAGACACGTGTAGGGCAGTTACGCCGCGACGACACGTTCTCTTCGGAGATGACGGGCGTAGTGGGGGGACCCACCACGTCTCGGTAACTGCTCTGAGGGGAATAAAGCCTGCAGCGCCGGTTCAGGCAGCAGTTACTGCATCATTTGCGCGCCCGTCTCCTCGCTCTTGACCTCTGCGCTCTGTGTCTCCGGCGCTCTTCCTTCGCAATCCCGCCGCAATGGCGCCCAAGAAAGCCTCCGCGGCCTCGAAAGGCAAGGCCGTGGTGCAGGGCGGCGATTCTGCCGCGACGCAGCAGGACGGAGACTTCGAGCCGGCTCTGACCGGCTTCCGCTTCAAGAAGAAAGCGCAGCTGGAGAAGGTGCGCCACATGGCAGCTTCGGCGACCAACGAGCACGGCGCTACGGTGCTTAAGACGGCGGACAACTCCTTCGGCGGCTTCTACCCCATCTTCATGCACACCCTATTCGCCGGGCTCGTGCCTCCTTTCTCCGATTTCTTCCTGGCGGTTCTGGAGCGCTACCAGATCCAGGTCCTTCATCTCCATCCTAACTCCATCCTTGTCCTCGCCATCTTCGCCTACCTCTGCGAGGCATACATCGGCATTCCACCCTCGGTGGACCTCTTCCGCAGCTTCTATGCGCTCCGGTTCACGGCGAACAAGGAGCGGTCAGGGTGCGTGTCCTTCCGCATCACCGAGGGCATGAAGGGCACCTACATCCCCATCGCGCGGAACGGCGAGAACATTGTGACCAATGTGACGAAGAAGGTGGAGGACTTCCGCAAGCGCTGGTTCCTCATGAAGTTCGGAGCCGGAGCGCCTTCTTCGACTGCCCGAAGCGCCTCCGACGAAGAGGGCGAGCTGGTCTTCTAAGGCGCTCAAGGGAGCCGCACTCGGCCCCGTGGTGAGGCGCTTGAAGGACCTCCGCGAGGCAGGCCTCACCGGGCAGATGGTGGCCAAGGACTTCGTGAGGCGCCGCATTGCTCCGCTCCAGAGGCACGCGGACGCGATGTGGCTGTATTCCAACCAGAGGGACAAAATGCGCCTGAGCGCAACCCTCTTCACGCAGCAGGAGGTGCGCACCATCATGGAGACTCTCTTCACGTCTCCAGATATCCCCAAGCCCGCGATAAGGCGTCCCGCTCCACAGGATCGATCTCGGGCGTCGCGTCTCGCTCGTGCAGACGATGCCGAAGTTCGACCAGTGGGGCCTGGTGCCCAAGGGGCATGTGGGGCCTCGCGAGGATCCTGAGTCTGCGGCGCAGGGGGCGCCAGCTGAGGGCGACGAGGAGACGACGGAAACGCCTGTGGAATCCGACGCAGGCGCAACCGGCGCCTCGGGAGGCTCTGCCTCCTCAGCGGAGAACTCGAGCACCTCGAAGAGCGCGCCCTGAAGTTGAGACCCACGGGCCTCTCAGGCAGCAGCGGCCAGTTCGTGGTCGCTCCCTCGCAGCGTGCTGAGGGGCAAGAGGAGAGCGACGACGACGGAGCTTCATCAGGCCACTGCGAGCCCCGCTCCAAGGCCATTCATGACAGACCCGCCGGGAGCCAGCGGGCATTTCTCTCAAGAGGAAAGCCGAGGCTGCTCTCGAGGGGTCCGGCGCCGGGGCCGCGCCACCGAGGCCGTGGCGGTCGTCAAACACGGTGTGGGTCGATTCCCGCGCCAAGACATCTGGGTAAGAACCGACCCCTTTTCTGTTTGAGCTTATTCTTGCGTAGACTCCTCGAGGAGTTTTTGAGCTTTTGCCTCTTCAGGCGCCCCGAGGTGCCAAAACGGCGGAGACTCCGGAGGCTTGGAGAGATCCCCAGCGCTGCAGCGGCGTCTGCGGCGTGTACAGTCGACGAGGTGCCTCCCGAGGGCACTGCTTCTTCTCCTGAGGCTGCGGCACCGCCTCCTGAGGCAGAGGAGCGCCGCGAGGAGAAGGAGGAGGAGGCAGAGGTGACGACGCCTCCGCCTATGCGGCCTGACGTCTCCCCTATGCGGCAGGAGGGGACGCCGGAGGTGGATGCGGCGAGGTTCACGCCGCCGGCGAATGAGCGTGCGGCGGAGACAGGGGCGTCCGCGGGAACGCGCGCTGACGTCGAAATGGAGGAGGCCGCCGCGTCATCGCCCCCACCGAGCACGAAACTTGGAGAGGCCACAGCGGACCGAGGCCGCTGGGGAGGCGGCCTCAGCTGAGCAGGCCAACCCTGTCCCTGGAGAGGAGAGTGCTCCCCAGGGGCAGAAGAATGGTGGGGTTGATGGTGAGGGTGCCACGAGCCCCCAGAAGGCCTCCAACGCGGGAGGCGAGGGGGGTTCTCATCAGAGCCCCCAGAAGGCCCCTTGCGTGGACGAAGAGGGAGGCTCGCTCCCGAGCCCCCAGGCGCGTCTCGAGGCCACTCAGAGCCCAAGGCAGGACACTCCGGAATCCTCGGCAGGCGCCGGCGTTTCCAGGCCTTCCGGCGAGCCATGGGCCTTAGTTCTGCGGGGGCGGGCCCCATTGCAGCTCGCCGTGGGGCTGTCCTCCGCTCGGCGAGGGAAATTCTCGACGGGCTTGAGGCCCAGCTTGCTGAGGAGGATCGCTCCAGGGCGGAGGAGGACGCCGAGCTTGCGCGGGGCTGGGCTTGTCTTCATGAGACCGTGGAGAACTGCCGCCGGAAGAACGAAGCTGCCCAGGCGCAACGCGAGGCAGCGCTGCGCTCCGCTGAGGAGATCCGCATCAGCGTGGTCCGCGAGGTCGAGGAGACCCTTGCGGACCTGGGTGCTAGGCGCGAGGCTCTTGAGGCAGAGACCGAGGCCAAACACCAGGAGCTGGCGGCGCGCGAAGCGGCGGTCTCCGCCAAGCACAAAGAGCTTCTAGATCGCGAGGCGGGGATCGTTGCCGAGTCGGAGAATGTGCGACAGAGTTTGGAGAAATTCCGTGAGAGCTTGAGCATTCGCGAAGACTTGATCGTGCAGCGCGGAGTTGAGCTCGACGCCCGCGAGACCGAGGCGCGCAAACGCGAGGAACAGGTTGAGCAGATCGAGAAGGATCAATCCGCGCAGCGGGAGCACCTGGAAGCCCGCGAGAACAAGGTCACCCAAGACGAGGAGTTCTACCAGAAGCGCCTTGTGCAGACCAACGAGAACCTTCGCAAAAAGGAGGAGAAGATGGCGGAGGAGTCTGCGACGAAGGAGAAGCTCTTTCGCGACAGCTGCAGGAAAGACTTCGCGGAGAAGGCCAAGAAGCAAGAGGATCGCTTCACGAAGAGACGCAACGAGCTTGAGGCTCGCGTCAAGGACCTTGAGGCCCAGAAGAAGCGATTCGACTCTCGCCTCCAGGCTGCCGCGGAGGCTCGGGCGCGCGCGGAGCAGAACTTTGCCTCTTTGATGGCTGACATGAAGGAGTTGACCGCTCAGGTGGGCCCTGTCGTGGAGCGCTGAAGAGGCTGAGCATCGCGTGCAGGCGGCACAGGTCTTGACGCAGCGGGAGCGCATGTTCCAATCCTTGGTGACCCGGGGGAACACTCTCGCGGGGCAGCTAGGAGTGGATGCCCCTGCGGTTCCCGTTCATGGGAACGCTGACGCCGCCACATACCTCGCCTACTTCGATCAGCTCTTCACCGCGCTCGAGGGCCCTGTGGCGGAACTTGGCGATGTTGTTGATGAGGAGTGCCGCAAGCTCTTGACCGTGGCGATCGATCGCGTCTTCGCCAACCTCCAGCGCCTTCACCCGGCTTCGACTACGAGTCAGTGACCGAGCCCGTCGAGGAGGACCAAGCCTGGAGCTCTCCAACTCGGTTCGAGAAGAAGTCAACGATTACGTCGACCGCTTCAAGAGGGTTGAGGCGGAGCAGGCCGCTGAGGAGGATGAAGGCGCCGAAGAAGAAAAGGCTGAAGAGGACGGCGATGGTGAACCCTCTGCCTAGGCCACTCCTGCAACAAGATGCGCTTGACGCGCAACTATCTTTGTTTTAAGACTTGTTTAAACCATTCTGGCTTGTAAGATACTTTGATCGTATGCAACATGTGTGTGTGCCCCTCGATGGGCCTTTTATCCCTGTTCCATGTCTTTCTTCGCTCTACGTCGTCAGGACCCATCTCTTTGCGCTATGACACCGCCGCTGCGGTATGCCGGAGCGTGACTCGGCAAGGCCGGGGGGTGTTTAAGGCTTGGAGAGGTAAGGGCTCTCGAGTCGCGGTGCTCGAGGGCCCCCTTTGACGCACAAGCAGTCCATGGAGTGTGAGAGAGAAAAAACCGCTCGAGGGACGACAGGTGCTCGTGAGAGGGAGAAAAACTCCTGAGGGGCGCGAGCGCTAGACTTAGCTTGGCGAGACTTTGGCCTCGTAGAGGGCGTTGGCTTCCCTGATGGTGCGCTCCCTCTAGGGGTCGGAGCGTGACTTCTCGACCTTGGGGAGGACTCTTGTTCCCTGTATTGGTTAGAGAGGCAAACCCAAAGCAGGCACATGGTAGTAAACACTCATGCGCGCTTATAGGCTTCCTCATGGTATCTCGCGAGGAGAGTAAGTACCAAGGTCCTTTGGTGAGGTGGCGTGTTTGGGAGCAAGCCCATGGGCCAGAGCTCTTTGGGAGGTAACAGGCGTGAGAGCGTGCTCACGTGTTAGAGCTCGGATCCTTTGGATTTTGCGGTGCTGTTGGGGTGCTCTTGAGGCACAGTCACCGTACTCAGCCCCCGCTCGCGAGGTGCGCATGGGGAAGAATATGAGCGCGAAATGAACTAAGATGATGAAAAGTAAAAACTCACCACCAAAATATTACATAGCGGCGCCTCAGCGCAATGTTTCATTGAGAAACGAATTGGTTCATTACACTTGGTGTTACCAAGATAAAGTTTTCCATGTCGAGGCATGGGGACCACATTCAGTGGCTGAGACTCTTCACGGCCTGCGGCGGCACGTAATCAGGAGAGCTCAGAGGGGCTGGCCCTCGGGAGGAGAAGCTTTTGTGAAGCTTGGAGGTGAAGTTGTGTGCTTCCCTCTAGAGACAAAAAATGTCTGGCGTGACTATGATCACGGGTAGAACTTGCGTAGATGCGCGATGTTCCATGGATTCTTGACCGGATGCCGTCCTCCGTTTCGAGGCGTACCGCGCCAGGCCTGGCGATGTGTGAGACCCTGTAGGGGCCTTCCCACATTGGCGAGAGCTTGTGGAGACCTTCCCTGGAGAGGATTCTCCTGAGGACGAGGTCGCCTGTCTCGAGAGTGCGCGGACGTATGTGGCGGCTGTGGTAGCGTCGCAGGTCTTGCTGGTACTTGGCTGCCCTGAGGGCGGCACGGCGGCGCAACCCGTCAAGGAGCAGCAGGTCGTCGCTGTGGAGGTCTGCTTGATCGTCCTCGTTGAAGGCAAGGACCCGTGCGGATCCATGCTTGATCTCTGTGGGGAGGACTGCTTCAGCTCCATACACGAGGGCAAATGGCGTCTCACCAGTGGGCTTCGTGGGGTTCGTGCGGATGGACCAGAGCACGGACGGGAGTTCGTCTATCCAGCCCTTGCCGTAGCCCTTCAGGCGATTGAAGCTTCTTGTCTTGAGGCCCTTGAGGACCTCAGCATTTGCTCGCTCGGCTTGGCCGTTGCTCTGTGGGTGAGCCACCGAGGCGAAGCAGAGCTTGGTGCCGAGGCTCTCGCAGTAGGCCCTGAAGATGCCGCTGGTGAATTGTGAGCCATTGTCGGTGATGATGCGATTAGGCACACCAAACGGCAGACCAGGCCTCTGATGAATTTTACTGCTGCCCTGGCCGGTATGCTGCGCACTGCTTCAACCTCTGCCCACTTGGTGAACTTGTCGACTGCCACGAAGAGGAAGCGGTAGCCCCCTTGCGATCTCGGGAAGGGTCCCAAGATGTCTAGCCCCCAGACCGCGAAAGGCCACGAGAGCGGGATGGTTTGGAGTCCCAGTGCAGGCTGATGGACTTGCTTGGCGTGGAATTGGCACGCATCGCAAGACTGGACGATGGTGGTGGCATCTTGAAGCACTTGGGGCCAGTAGAAACCGCTCCTGAAGACCTTGCCTGCCAGGGTGCGTGCAGAGGAATGGTGGCCACACTCTCCACTGTGAATGTCTCTGATCAGCATGCGGCCTTCCTCGGGGGGGACGCACTTGAGTGCAATTCCATTTGGGCGCTTGCGGTACAGGTCTCCCTCGAGGATGTAGTATGACTTGGCTTGTCGAGCCACTCGTTCCGCCTCCGCGTCTTCTTCAGGGAGGACTCCCTTCAGCAGGTAGTCTTTGAGTTCGTCAACCCAGCCTGTCTCTTGATGCACCATAGCCAGCAGCAGACGCTCCCCTGAGGATGGACCGCAGTTGGGTGCCCCACCTACAGGAGGTGGTGGGAGTACTTCGTCTGTGCTTGTGGCTGCTGCTTCTTGTGGCTGCTTTATGGACGCCTTGGAGAGTCTCTCTTCAAAGACGCCGGCCGGCTGGGCCTGCCTTCGTGATGCTCGCTTGGCGATGTCATCTGCCTCCTGGTTCTCCTTTCGCGGGATGTGCATGAGCTCCATGCCCCTGAAGTGCTTCTCGAGCTTGCGGACCTCTTCAAGGTAGGCGGCCATGTGGTCGTCTTTAGGCGTGTAGCTCTTGTTGGAGAAGTTAACCAGGAGCTGGGAATCACCCTTTATGAGTAAGTGCTTGACGCCAAGGGCGATTGCGGCTCTGAGCCCGGCGAGGAGGCCCTCGTACTCGGCGATGTTGTTGGAGATCTTGTCTATTGTGAAGCACAGCTGGATGGCGTAGTAGAGCTTGTCACCTTTTGGTGAGGTTAAGACAACGCCAGCCCCACCATTGCGGCAGGCGAAAGCTCCATCGAAGTGCATGGTCCAGTGGCTTGGCATTGTATCTCCGATGACGCGGTTTCTTCTTCGCGAGGCTCTTCAGGAGTTGGGTCTGTCCACTCGGCGACGAAATCCGCCAGCGCTCTCCCTTTTATGACTCTTGTGGTGTCGAAGCGCAAGTTGAATGGTTGCAGCTCAATGTTCCATCCTGCGACGCGGTCAGTAGCGTTGGGGTTGCGCAGGATCTGCTCCAGGGGGAAGGACGTGACCACCGTGATGGGGTGGCCCTGGAAGTAGTGGCGCAGCTTCCTGGAGGCGATGAGTAGCGCGAGGAGGAGCTTCTGCTGCACTGGGTACCGCTCGCGAGCATCTCGCAGTACAGTACTGACGAAGTAGACTGGATGCTCGACGAGGGTCGTTGATGGTGCGGCAGCGTCGGCTCCCTCGAGAGGCTCCTCAGGACCTTTGGCGAGGTTTGCCTGTGGAGGAGCCTCGGCAGGGGTGCTCGTGGTGGACTCGACTTGAGGCTGTGGGTCTGGCACTGGGTCTGGAGAGACTGTTCCCTCGTCGGGAGGTTCTGGACTTGGTGTGGCAGTGCTTTTCTTGGGGAGAACTGGCTCTTCTCTTTCCACCACCAGGACGGCGCTTGCAGTTTGTGGAGTGGCTGCTAGGTACAGCTTCAGATGCTGCCCTGGGGGCTACCATGACTGGTGAGCTAGCCAAGTATTTCTTCAAGTCCTCAAATGCTTTGTCGGCCTCTGGAGTCCACTTGAAGGTGCCGGATTTCTTCATGATCTTGAAAAATGGCAAGGCTCTCTCGCCGAACTTGGAGATGAAGCGGCCTAAGCTGGCCATGCATCCTGCTAGGCGCTGCATGTCCTTGAGGCGGCGAGGTGGCTGCATGTCTTCTATAGCCTTGATCTTGTCAGGGTTTGCTTCTATGCCGCGGTGGGACACGAGGAACCCGAGGAGCTTGCCTGAAGGCACCCCGAAGACGCACTTGGCGGGGTTTAACTTGATGTTCACCTTGCGCAGGCTGGCGAAGGTTTCCTCGAGATCCTTCAAGAGAGTGTCTCCCTCGCGAGACTTGACCACGATGTCGTCGACATAAGCTTCTGCATTTCTTCCCATCTGAGCCCCCAAGGCGATCCTCATGAGCCTCTGGAAGGTGGCGCCGGCATTTTTCAGGCCAAAGGGCATGCAAGTGTAGCAATACACACCACAAGGGGTGAGAAATGCTGTTTTCTCCTCGTCTTCCTTGGCCATTTTGATCTGGTGGTAGCCTGAGAAGGCATCCAGGAAACAGAGGAGATCACAGCCGGCGGTGGAGTCCACAATCTGGTCTATCCTTGGCATGGGGTATGGATCCTTGGGGCAGGCCTTGTTTACGTCTGTGTAGTCGATGCAGAGCCGGCCTCCTCCATTGGGTTTTGGGACAACCACACCGTTGGAGAGCCAAGTGGGGTGGGCAACTTCTCGAATGATGTCTGCTGCTTTCAGCTTCTCTACTTCTTTGATGATGAACGCTTGCTTCTCGGGGGCTTGTTTCCGCGCTTTCTGCTTTACAGGGCGTGCGTCTGGACACACGGCTAAGTGGTGCTCGATCACCTCCCTTGGTACACCGGACATTTCTGACGGAGTCCATGCGAACATGTCAGAATTTGCCCGAAGGAAGGCGACGAGCGCGCTTTCCTATTTGGGAGGCAAGCCAGCGCCTATGGTGACGCTAGCCCCCGAGCCCTCAGCCCCCGAGCCGCTGGTGCTCAGCGACACCTTCTTTGTAGATGCTTGCTCTTGAGTGAACAGTTGTTTCTTCTTCTTGGGCCTCTCGAGAGGCTCCATGTCCTCGTCAGCGGGGAATGCCATGGCAGCGGCCTTGTAGGCGATCTCGACAGCGCGCGTGGCGTCCTGTACGTGACCACGTATGGTGATGGTGCCACCGCTGCCAGGGATCTTGACCATGTTGTAGGCGTGGTGCGTGACGGCCATGAACTTCGCGAGGGCGGGGTAGCCGAGGATGGCGTTGTAGGGCAGGCCAATGTGCGCGACGTCGAAGTCAATTAGCTCGGTGCGGTAGTTCTCCTGCGTGCCAAAAGTGACCGCGAGCCTCACTTGCCCCAGAGGCGAGATTGAGCCGCTGGTGACCCCGGTGAAGGGCCTGGAGGGCATGAGCCACTCGTAGGGCACTTGAAGCGTCTCGAAGGTCTCGACAGAGATGACGTTCAGGCCTGCACCCCCATCAATGAGCGTCTTGCCGACGGCGATGTTGTTGATGGTGGGGGTGCACACCAACGGGAGGGTGCCCACAGTCTTGTAGACTTGGGGTGATCTTTGGCGTCGAAGGCGATGGTGTACTGGGACCACTTGAGGGGGCGGGACGTCTCGACCCCGGGAAGCGCTGCGTTGAGCTCGCGAGCGAACTGCTTGAACTGGTTGTTCGACTTGGGCGCCTGGGATCCGCCGAGGATGCATGCCATGGCACCCTTGGGGGCCTGGTAGCCTCCAGGCTCTTCGTCGGGAAGATTGTTGTTTTTCTCGGCGGCATTCGCCTGAGTTCCCTGGGCCTCTGGAAGTTGCCCTTGCGTCCACCTTTGCGGTAACCACGGCCTCTGCCGCGGCCACCGCTGCCTTCTTCTTGCTCACGCTTCTTGCTCAGCTGCTTGAGGTCATAGCAGTTCTCCGTCGCATGGCCGCGCCTGTTGTGGTAGATGCAGAACGGGCGGTTGTCCACCTTTTTCTCGCCAGCCTCTGGGGAGTCCTCGCGAACATGCTTGGCGTCGGGTTCAGCTGCCAGGACTGCGGTAGGCTTGCGCTTTATCTCGTCACGCCTCTTCTGGGTCTTGGATCCCTCGACAGGGTCGTCTGTCGAGCCCACCTTGACGAAGAGGAGCCCTTCTTCTGCCTTGGCGCATTTGTCTGCGATGTCGAAGAGCTTCACCACGGAGGAGAGGGTATCATGGATGCCGAGCTTCTCGAGCATCCTGTGGTTGGTGACGCCCTCTCTGAAGGCCGCAATGACGTGCGAGTCCGGGATGTTCGGGATCTTGTTGCGGACTTGGCTGAAGCGCTGGATGTACCTGCGGAGGGTCTCGCCAGGCTTCTGGCGCACAGCTCGCAGGTCGTTGTAGGTGAGGGCGCGCTCGTACGTGCCCTTGAAGTTCGCAACGAACTGCTGGCAGAGCTCCTCCCACGAGTCAATGGAATCCTCGGGAAGGTTCAGGAGCCACGACAAGGCGGAATCCTTGAGAGCGTGGGAGAACCAGTTGGCCATGACCTTGTCGTCTCCCCCCGCAGCTTGGATGGAGGTGGTGTAGAGCTGCAAGAACTCGATGGGGTTGTTCGTGCCGTCGTAGCCCTTGGGTAGGTCAGGCCTGAACTTCTGTGGCCAGACGACGCGACGCAGGTTGCGGGTGAAGGCCGCGCACCTGTGGCGTACGAGGCGATGCCACCCTGAAGAGCACGGCGGTTCTGTCGCCCTGCTTGGCCGATTTCCTCGACGATGCGCTTCTGGAGGTCCTTCTGGCGCTCCATTTCCACCCGCGCGTCTGGGGGTGTTCGCTGCACGATTTGGCAATCGCGCGGCGAAGACGCGTGGGATGCGGCCTTGTGCGCCGCGCGGGAGGTGGACCGGCGGAGGCGGCGGCGGAGGTGCGCCATGCGCGGTGGTTCCAGCGCGTCCGGAGTTGTGGTGCACCAGAGAGCGCGACGCCGCAGGAGCAGCGCGCGGTGCCGCCGCAATGTCGACGAGGTGCTGGAGGCGGCCGAGCCAGTTGTCGTGCGCCTCAGCTGTGGGGCGGTAGCGGAAGAGTTCCGCGGCCATGAGCAGCGCGGTGTTTGGGCTGGGCGCTGGACGCCCAAGAGTGGAGGCGCTGTGGCGCTGGGACGGATGCGAGGACTCAGCGTCCTCGCCGTGCCCGTGGTCGACGTCGTCGTCGAAGCGGTCGTCGTGGTGGCCGTCGTCGTCCTCGGGGTGCTCCACACGCGGTTCAGCGGTGTTGCGCCCCGTGGCACGGCTGGCCGGGGACGGCCGCGAGGGTTGGTGGTGTTGGCAGCGGGCTCGGTGGTGCCCTGCCTGACGCCCGCCGGGTGGCGCGAGCTGCGCGAGTGTCCGCCATGGTGCAGAGGTCGATGAAGGTTGAAGACGCGCCTCAGCCCCCTACCTGGCGCGCCAATTGTCGGAGAATGACTCCCACGAAACAGGGATAGTCAAGCTCACGAAGAGAGTTCGTGTAAGGGGCTGAACACGTTGGTCAAACAACCCTCAACCTGCACGGCGACGGTGCTCGTCGAGCAAGTGGAGGGACATCACGACAGAGATGAACACCAGCCCGTACCCAGGTTCACGGCCCTCGTGTGGAGGTAACACCGCTACTCCTGCTTGTCTGTATTGCACTGCTTGTAGAGGTTACAGTACAATGAGCTTGCCGAGGGCTCTCTTTTGGCAATGGTGTGTACACAAGGAAGGGAAGCGTGGTCTTCTTCTTCCTTGCGCGTAAGTGGCTATGCTGGAATGAGAATGCGATCCCTTACTACGGTGTGCTCGTCCTCCTTTTATAGGCGCCCCGTGCTCCCTCCCTGTGCTGCACTATGGTAGGGCTGTCACGTGGCGCAGAAGGTAGAGCGTGGTGCACCGCAGCCCGGTTGTCCATGGACGCGGTCCATGGGTGTAAAGCTGACGCCTGTAGCAGAGTAACCACCGTCCATGCAGGACGGCCAGCTGGGGCCGCAGAGGAACGTGGGGGTGCCCACGGTGACGTTGGCCGTGGAGTGTAGCGCCGGCCGGTCCCCTTATCACCAAAGAGGAAACCCTTGTAGTCCGGTGCGGATGGCACAGCTTTGTTGACCCCTTTAATCACCAAAATGGCAACTGCGGTGTCGTCATCACCGCGCGCAGAGGCGCGCGTCACTTGCGGCCGCTGCAGAGCCCATGTGCGCTCTGCAGAGGTTGCTTTGCAGCGAAGCGATCTCCACGAGGGCTTGGATGCCCTGTAGAGAATTCAGCGTTGACCTCTCTCCAGGGGAGATTTCCTTGAAGAGGGGGCAGCAGTGGAGAGGGCCTCCGCAGGCCTCTGCTGCCTCAAAAGCCCTCACGAGGCAATCTCCTCGCGAGGCTCTCCAAGCCGTAGGATTGGTCCTTAGCGAAAATTCGCCATCAAGTGTCGAGGGCCGTAGAGGACAGGCCCAGCACACCCTGGATTTCACTGGGCCGACAGTGTTCAAAATTATCTAGGAGGGAGTGATGATTCCATGTTGTGCACACTATATTGAAATGCAAATCCTACTTTGTGCACGTACCTTGGGGAGTTCCCTCTTATTTATTTTTAGAACACTTTCTGGATCCTTTTGATTGCTTGCTTCTTTCTTAGAAGTATCTTTCTCTTTGATATTCTTTTGCAATTTTTGGTTCCTCAATATAGTTTGATCTCCCTCCATCTATTCGTCATTGGATATGTGCATTTGATTTCACTCATATCATGAGAAATGCACACATTATGGGGGAGCTCTTATTATATTGGCCTTCTTAATTTTTCACCCATTTCGGCAATGGATGCCAATGGCGGAGAGATTTAGAGGGTTTTTAGGGAACATGTTTTGTTCCCTTGCATCCTAGCTTATTGTGTTGCATGGTTGCAATTAATTCATTATATAAACCCTCGTAAAAAGTATTGTCATCAATTACCAAAATGGGGGAGATTGAAAGTGCATGTTGCCCCATGCGTGGTTTTGGTAGTTAATGACAATCCTATGAACTAATGTTTGCATTGAGATATTCTTGTAGATCTTGTCCATATGAAAAGATTGGAGTTCATGTGTTGGACTCTAGAATCTTACATGGTAAAGTGTGGCTTGGAAAATAAGATTGAGGGAGCATTCATGTTAATCTCCAAGCCATCATATATGTCAAGAGAAGAAGATGAAGTGCAAGTTCAATATGATCCATCTCGGAAGATATCATTTGATTGAAGCTTGCAATGGATACATGAAGACGGAGCTAAGCGAGGCTCTCCCAAAATGAAGTATGGGGAGTATTTGGAGAAGTCTTCATCAAGCATGTGCTAACAAGCATGATCAAGAAAGGTGTTCCAACTTGAGAGAGTCAAGATCGTCATCATCTAACTCAAGTGGAATGCGCAAGGCAAAGGTATGATCTTGATAGAGTTTCTATTTTGCAGGTCTCATGTTGTTAGTTCGGAGACCGGGTTATAGGATAGATACCGTACTATCAAAAGGGGCTTTCGAGTGAGTAACTTGATCGCATCTATGTGGAGAGTTCAAACCTTTGCATTCTTGGCATACCATCTTTCTTGGTTGGTTCTTATTTGGCTTTTATCCATGTGAGAATTTAGAGCTTGTATTCATCTCCATATCAAAGCTCTAGTTCATCAAAAACGGATTTCATATTAATATCTTGTTATGTGTTTTATGTTGGAGGTTTTACCAGTTTGACTTTTCTAGAGAGGTTAAACTCTCCTCTTGTGGTCTCCTCCTCACATGATGGACTATGATGTGTATATGCATGATCTTGTAGAGCTTGTGATTATCTTCAAAACAAGTCCAAGATCATAGAAAACGGAGTCCGGTTGAAAAACTTGTTGTGTTTCGGGTTTGGAATATTATCGGTTTATCTTTGAGGAAAGTTCCACACCTTCCCATGTGTGGTGACTTTACTCTATTTATGGTTCTTAATATTTCCAACAAAATTGGTTTCATCCCATTTGGATTTTCCTTGCAATAGTTATGCTTGTTCTGCTGTTTCTGTCAGTTTGCAAAACCGGAATATTGGGCCGGACTATTTGAGTCAGGGCCGGATATTCCGGGGTGCTTGATTTTCTGCTAAGGAACTTGTGTGCGAGCCTCAGGAAAAACCGGAATATTGGGCCGGACCTTTTGGGTCTGGGCCGGATATTCCGGTCCCTTGGATTTTCGGCTAAGGACTAGCTTACAGCCAGTTTTGCGAGTCTCTGGAAAAACCGGACCTTTGGGCCAGACTTTTTGTTTCCAGGCCGGATATTCCGGGGGGCCGGACCTTTGGGCCGGACCGTTTGTTTCTGGGACGGATATTCCGGCCCCAGTTTTCCTGCAACGGCTATTTTTCGTGAGGACCTATAAAAGGCCCCTTCTTCCCCAAAGTGACTAGTGCTTCCAAGCACGAAATTGTCCCCCATTGTTGACCTCTTGAAGCTTTGATTTCTCTCTATTCTCCATGATTCTTGCCTCAAATTAGAGTGAAAAGAGAGGAGATCTAGATCCATATTTCCACCAATCCATCTCCTCTAAGTGAGGGAACCCTTTGGATCGAGATCTTGGAGTTCCATTTGTTGAGTTCTTCTTTGTTCTTCTCTTCTCCCCCCACAAGCATTAGTTGCTTTTGGTGGGATTTGGGAGTGAAGGACTTGAGCACTTATTGTGTTCTTGCCTTTGCTTTTGTGCATCGGTTTGCTCTCTCCACGAGAATTCGTGAAGTGAAAGTTGTGAGCTTGTTACTCTTGGGTCGTTGGACCCTAGACGGTTGTTGGTGACTTGAGAGCTCCCAATCCTTTTGTGGGTTGTGCCTCAAGATTGTTGTAAAGGCTCCGGATTCTGCCTTGAAGGATTCCGATTGTGGAAGGTGAACCGAGCTTTTGGGCAAGGTACATCGGAGAATATGGTGAGGCCATTTGTGGCGTTTGAGTTTGAAACTCACACCCCTCCAACGAGACGTACTCCCGTAAAAAGGAGGAACTAGGGAATACATCATCGTCTCCGCGTGCCTCGGTTATTTCTATACCCGAGCTCTTTACATATGCACTTTACATTGTGATAGCCTTCGTGCTTGAAGTACTTTATCTTGCTATCACCTTGTTTCTTGTATTGCTTAGCATAAGTTGTTGGTGCACATTTGTGAGCCTAGTATATTTAGGTTGTATGCTTGTTAAATTAAAACACCTAGTTTTATTCCGGAAATGTTTTAATCGCCTATTCACCCCCCCCCCCTCTAGGCGACATCCTTGTCCTTTCAGCATCTGCGGGGTATCTCAGCTTCGGATTATCTTTATCATCTATCTTCTTCCTTTCCGCGTGCCAACGCATGAGCTTTGCTTCCTTAGGGTCAACAAATAACGCTGCAAACGGGGAATGAGCGGAAAGTACCATACCACTTTATAAGGAGCTTTCTTTCCAGACTTGTATCGATCAGCTTTGCACACTGGACACTAGGTCTTGTCGGCGTTCTCGTTACGATAAATGATGAATCGTTCCGGCAAGCATGGTATCTTACGTGCGGTAAATCTAAAGGGCACAAGATTTTTTTGGCAGCATCGATACTACAAGGGCACAAGTTCCCCTCCGGAAGAACTTCGTGTAGATACTTCAAATGCTTACCGAGGCTTGCGTCGCTCCATTTGTATCTTGCCTTCGTCTTCATAAGATTCATTGTGAAACTCAACCTGGTCTCATCGGGTTTGCAACCAGGATATAATGGAGTCTTCGAATCTAACACCAGTTGCGCCAGCTTGGCTTCCTCTCTAGAAGCAACTTTAGCGTTAGTCGTCTTCTTGCGAAGCAGGTCACGAAGATGAGGGTCCTCCATGACTTGACTTAACGACGTAGATGGCTGTGTGCCCCCTTGTTGTTCATCCTCTTCAGCCTCTTCTTCATGTTCTTCTGCCGGTTCATTCCATACTTCATGATGGTCCGTATCTTCTTCCACATCGACATCCGCTAAGGGATCATCATCTTCACTTATCCACCGAGTATAGCCAGCCATGAAACCATGAATTAGCAGATGCGCCTTCAACGTATCTTTTTCAAAGGGGTCGATCAAGTATACTTCTTTGCAACTTCGACATGGACATCTTATCTTTTTCTCTTTATTACGAAGCATGTCGGCAACCGCGCCTTCCATAAATTTATTCATGAGCCTTCCATCTACCATGATCGCCTACACGGTATAAAAACAGAATTAGCGGACAAGCATAAAATTCATGGAAAAATGCGCCATGACCTTTTCTAAAATGTGGACATTTTGAGTGTGTGCCCGAAATTTGCCGGAACGGAAGTTAATCAACATTCCGGCTATCTCAAAGGCTACTCATTTCAACCTACATTCCACAACATCGACATTATCAAACATACATCCACAAGAATCACATAATTAATGGATTATCACCATCATCATCACTTAATCTTCACACACACATATATATATATATATCACATCTCCACACATAGTACTCACCGATTAACCGAGAGAGAGCGATGGGGCGGCTTGCTTTGTGCACAAAGATCTAGTGCAACAAGAATGATGAGCTTTCCAAGGGAGAGAGTGTGAGGAGAGTGGAGAGAGAGGGGCAAGGTGGCCGGCCGGGTAGAGAGAGAGGAGCAAGTATGTGATTGGAGAGAGTGGGTGGAGATAGAGGAAGAGTAACATAAATGGTGGAGAGAGGGGGGTGAGCAAGAGAGCAAGACACACAAAGGAAAGCAAGCTAGAGAGGAAGAAGGCCAGGTTGGCCGACCGCGCGCGCAGCCAAGTAAGATCCAGATCTGGTCGAAACCGTAGCAACGTGCACCACAGTTACACGTTGCAAACAAGAAACAGATAGCAATGTGTACAAGGTATACACGTTGCCAGGTAGGCGGTCCCGAATAAACGGTATCTACGAAAAACACTTCCAACGTGTGACAGAAATACACGTTGCCACTCATCTGACCCTGGCAACGTGTTGCCACAAGAGTAAATCTAGCAACGTGTGCTACATGTACGCGTTGCTACTAATAAATGCCGAGCCTCGCGGGCTGAATTTTTTTACTGCCCACGTTTGACCATACATACACGTTGCCAGTACACGACTAGTTGCAACGCGTAAATTTTTTCCACGTTGCTGATCTTTACTGGCAACATATACGTACAACTACACGTCGCAAACCGGATGTTGCCACTAAGGGTTTTCCTACTAGTGTTCTCTGATGATAAAAGGGTGACCTAGCTTCGTCAGATTTACCGGTTGATGAAATCTTATGCTGAAATTTCATGCTTCCGGCTGATTTATGTTAAATCCATGTGTACCCAGCATGGTCAACGAAATAATAAGTTACATTCTCCTTGGAGGGAATTTTCACAATAAAATCTTGTGTCCCCTGTGTTAATTTTTTTTCGGGTCATCGTTTATTGCTATCATCTATGACATTTGGAACTATCACGACATTGTGTTCAGCAAAGTTAGAGTTTGTAGCATTCTACAGGTTATCTACTCCGTACACAAAAAGATGTCTCAGCTTTGTCCAAATTTATATGTCTAGATACATGTAAATTTAAACAAAGTTGAGATATATCATTTTATGGACGAGGGAGTACAAGGTTAAATACTCGATCCGTTTATGATTCTTACTTCAGAACGCAGAAGCACCGAGAGCTTCTGGGCTGTGGGTGCAAATGGTAGGATGACTTATTCAATTGTCTTGCATGCAATGATGCACGTCTTCATCCCTTTGTATCACTTTTTATATTTGATTATAAAATTCATATGCCTTGTTCTCGTTTTTTAAATAAATATAAGACCAAGAATGCACATATGTGATTAAAATTCGAGTCTTGCCGATCATGAAGTACGTTCTATACACCGCGTGTAGGTAGATCTACCATTGATCAAGTCATCAAGGAGTTAGCCCCAAACACACGTACGTTGCCGGCGGCCAGGCCTACGCACGTCGTGCTGTTTAAGCTACGGTTTTGCTCCGCGGGCCGCAGCTGTTATATAGCCAGAGGGCGGAGCGCTAACAAGACACGACGCGCCCAGATCTTCTCCTCTCCCGCACGCCATGACCGATCGGCCGGTCGGCGAGAGACCTGGCTTTTCGTCGTCACACACCTCCGCCTCTTCACCCTGCATGATTACTAAACAAATAGGGCAGGGCATTTCTAACCGATTCATTAGAGAAAAGTTTTGTTTTACTCATTTAAACCACACATAACCGAACACCCTGTAGCCGTAAGAGGAGCAAAAAAAAATTTACTCCAAGAGCTCACTCGCATGGCGTCACATCGGCAGTTTTCGATGATTGTTTCATCGGCGGTTTTCGATGATTGTTATCATTTGTCGACAGAGTTTGTGAAGATTCAGTTCGAACATAGCATCGTGAGACAAACTGTGTAGCTCATGAGCTAGCTAGATTAGCTAAAGGTCCTATCCAGGAGTCTGGCTAGATGAGCCGCTACCTGTTCTTATACCTCTTTTTATCTCTGATGTAACAATTTTTGTAATGAATAAAGGGGTGTAAGATATAAAAAAAGAGGAGTAAAAAAATTACTCCAAGCGCTGGCCGATTGTTAAATATTCTCGCCGCGCCGCTCCTGTAGTAAAAATTATTTCCCCTCCCCACCGACCACACCGCCGTTTCTTTCACCAAATCCAGCTCCACCACCGCCATGTTCCCCACTCCGGCGCTGGTCCCGTCTGCCCATCCGAAGCGCGGATGTACGCCGGTTGCAGCATGGTGGTGGCGGCTTCTTTTCCCGCTTCCCCGACCTGCCACCACCGCCGTCGTAGAGGAGGTACCACGAAATGCGACAATGGTCATGGGGGACGTGGGTGGCGGACATCACCAACCGCGAAACCCAACATTTTGTTTGGGTTGGCTCCTTCCACTCGTCGGCACATGTCGCTCACGCTTACGACATCGCGTCGGTGAGCCTCCATGAGGTGCCGCTCAACTTCCTATTCGGCAAATGCGGCCTACTGGATCCCCTCCCCCCCCCCCCCCCCCCCCCCCTGTTGAACCTCGTGTGGCCTCCGCATGCGAGCTGCAGGTGGACCGGAAGGCCCGTGAGCGCGAGGCGAAGGGTGCCGACGAGAAGTACATGGCAGAGCTCCTCTATCAGTACCCGAAACGTGTTGGGCAGGGCGGCGGATGTACGAGGAGTACAAGTAGAGAAAGACCGAGGGACCGGAGGCCATCCGGTGTGTCTGTGATCAACCTTGTTAGCTCCGACAATGAGAAACATTTGGAGAAGTTTTTAGCATAGCTCAGCGATAGAGACTAGGTGTATGGTTTTATGTATTTTTAATTTAGATTTCGTTCGAAGCTATGTAACATTTTTTATAATTTTGTGTTCAAAATTTGCAAGAATTTATGATTAAATGTTTTTAAAAAGCTAAGTTTAAGCGACCGGCTAGGCGCTAATTTTTAGATCAGCATATTTGAAGAGTTAAATAATAAGGAGGCATATAAAGGACTTGATTCTGAGAGATTGGCTAGAGATGCCCCAAGTTTGAACTCAAATTAATCTGTACTATCAGCCAAAAAGAAATGAACAGTGACCTCTCGATCGGAGCATCGCATCGCATGCATGGATCGACGCAATGCTACGCTGCTACAGTTAAGAGAACGGCACGACGTGCCGGAACAGTTGGCGTAGCTAGCCTAGGCCGAAGACCATACGCATATACTACATGTTGTAAATCCGGCGTCTCGATCGGTGTCTCAGTGACACGGACATGCACGTAAGCTAATCCTGTCAGAGCAATCCTCGATCGCGGCAAGTACTGTACTTCGGCGGCGAGCATATCAAATCGAGGAAAGGCTATGCTACTGCTGATCATGATCACATTGTAAATTTCTGTAGGAGTAGTGTATGTAGCTAGCGGCGTGAATACAGTGTGTGTGCTGTGTCAAAAAAGAAAGAATTGCAGTGTGCTAAGTTTATGTATACTTGGTGCTACATGCATATGGTACTAACATGCATGTTGCCTCACTTAAGAAACACTGCTAAATCTAGTAATTAATGTTTTTGGTTTTTATGCTAGTAATTATTTATTTTTATATAGCAGGTGAAAAAATATTTTTTAAGTGGTAAAGAATAATCTCAAAGAAATATCAATCTATTAATCCCTCCGTATCAAATATAATATGTTTTGGATATTTAGTTTTTCATGATACAGATGTATCTAGTCGCGTATTAGTGTAGATTCACTCATTTTAATCCATATGTGGTCGTTAATGAAATATCTAAAACATCTTATTTATATTTATACGTAGGGAGTAAAAGGCTATTGCATTTTCGATTCAAAATAAGAACTCCCTTTTTTATTGGAAAAGGTGAATCCAACAAATGATGAGGAAAATATAG